>DWJN01002783.1:0-14645 GCA_018248895.1 Carystus phorcus
ATTAGTTATTTTTTCTGTTAAGGACAACAATTATACTGATACTGGTATATTATGTTATTATTGTTTTTACACACAGAAAAAACGTGACGAAACAATTTATTCAACGGTTAAACTTTACTTTTTTTAATCTTCATAAATCCTGAATTCCACAAACAAAAATCATTTCTTTTGAGCCTATACTAAATATCCGATCGTTATTTTACGAGAACCAAAAAAACATCCCATCTTGTCTTTAAACTAAAACCAATAGCATTTTGTGAATAGTCCTTCTAAATTAAACCCGTAAGTTCAATTAATTACCTGAAAGGAACCATGAATTTTCCGAGTTAATCAAGCTATAAAAGGAAAGGTCCCCGTGATGTTCGGGATAGATAAAAAATATGTTGGCACCGTGTGGTACGTGGTACGGTGGCGAGCGCCATCAATCAAATATTGTTACGGGGTAAATGTAGGCTCTATGCACGTCTTCTCTACAGGGATTCCGAAATATTTCTTTCATGCCTGTCATTTGGGTGTACTCGTATATTTACCATACGTCAAATATATGTTCACAACAAAATTTACTTTGCTTCTGCAGCAGCAAGTTGGCTTTCCAATTTGAGGCTCTGTCATTGGTTTTAATTTTTAAGTAAACTTGCATGATTTTTATAATGCCACACACATTCATGTCATCGTTTAGATATTGGTTACAAGCGAATTTTAGGGTGCCTTACGGCTTACGGCAATCCGCTTGTGTCATTTGTAAAAAATGGTCAAGCACTAGAATAGAATATATAATATATTGTCGTGAAGGAAGAACAATCTTGATATTCATTTACTGGGTTGGGATGTCCGTTAAGCACCAAAACAAGTCACAAATTACACCTCCACTATCAAATTGAACTAATTACAGACATTTACAATTGAATCGGAGTAACAAATACTCCGAATTAGGCACGATGTGTGGGAGTTTGTCGTAAAACAACCATTTGTCCGTCAGAAATTCGTTTGCTCCCACCATAACTTGTTATAAAAGTTAACTAGAAGCAATTTGGTTGTCTTGATATTTAGTGCCACTGTCAGTAGTTTCAACGAATGGACATTGCTTCGTTCGTAACGGGTGATTCACAAATTTTGTTTGTTTCAGTTCAGTTGATTTACACGAACACTGATTCAACAAAACTCAATGTTTGTGAACAAAAAATACGGTGTTTCTGTGAAACTATAATAACGGGCGAAAATAATTATTTCCAAGAAACTTTCAGTAAAACAAAGTAGTTTTTAACGAATGAGCCTATCAGTAGGGAATGGTTCTCTCCTCATTCATTAAAGAAGAGTTCAATACTTTACAATATTAATAATATTTGTTTATTTGTAATACTACAAGTACTAATATTTGTTGGTTCAGGGTCAACCCAAGAGACAAAATTCTCAAGGTACCACTTCTGTTAGTAAAAAAGTTCTATCTCGTGCAGAGCAGTTTAAAGGTATCAAGTTTTCATGAAACTATGCTCCGAGGACTTTTCTATCTTTGGACAGAGATTTGTCTCGCACATATTTATAACAAGCACACGAGTAAATATTACAATAAAAATTACCTAAAATATTTAATCATAATTATGTTGAAGCTGCAATTGGAGCAGGCTTAGTAAACCATTTTGTTTTTACAAAAATATCTAGAGTTATAAATAAGACTGTACATTTGGTATCTTTCAATTTTGAGGAGCTGTATTCATTCCAAGCACAAATACCATCTAAGTCGTGTTCGTAGACAAATGATAAACAAAAATTTTGAATACCCTATCTTCCAGCTGTCAGCTAATCTGATATGAAATCTCGTAACCTCATCTACATATTACATTATTAACTAATCACAATAACAAACAGTCCTCAATGTAGTGTAGTGATTAGTAACCGGCTGACGGGTGGTCGTTAGCCGTCCGTTCCGCGCGGCCGGAGACCATTCAGACCAACGCCACTGAACCGTCGTTTAAGATTACGAATCTGAGATGCTTCTGTTTAGATTCATTCAACGTACAGTTAGCATACAAAGTATGTGAATAGTTAAATTTAATTTAGGTGTCGATCCGGTCTGAATTAGCCCCGATTATGCGCCATGATAAATGTGATTCTACTTCAGATATATTCAGATTTGTTTTTTTGTTATATATGTATTACACTTTATTGAACACCAGAACTTGGTACAGTTATTAAGTTGTACAGAGAAGGCGATCTTTCGGATAAACGGTTCTAACTTCTTCTCGGATAACCTTTGGGAAGATGAAGGAAAAGTTCAAGAAATCTTGGAAGGGTACAATGTAAATAATATAGGCAGTAATTTTATTAGTTAGATACTTAGAGAAGGAATATTAAAAATAAACACAACTGTATATGTTAATAGAATTCATAACAACTTCCTCCAAATACAACGATAAAGGAACATGATGTAGTAAATTAGTGATTGTTCAAGCTATATCTCTAGAATTAAAGCTTTATAGAAGGCGAGACTCGGACGAGCGTAAAAAGAACACAAGTAGGTTAACTGATCATGGTTGTTGACGACGTAAATATGGATTAGACTGTACAGATTCCAACCAGGAGCCAACATCCTGGCGAGGATATCCTCATCCTGTCCGCGAGCGTAATGACCTCGGTTCCTCCGAGATCTAGAAAGGATACAACACAAACATGGAAAATTATAACACAATGATCAGTAGGATAAGTACAGTTCGGGCTATATTGCAGAAAAATTAAGTACTTAGACTAGTACTAGAATTTTACAGTAGAGCTAATGACGACAACCCTACATTCAATAGTTCCGTCGTCGGCGCCGTTTGACTTAAGAATAAAAAAACTTAATTTTACAAAATAAAGAACCAAAAAAAAAAACATTTTTTTTTTTATTATAAATTGTACCGAAGGGTGTGCCTAATACAAGCAATAGGGGATTAGATTAAGTACCTACTTAAAAACTTTTGGTTCCTTTGTGTTAGTTTATTTTTATAGAATACAGTGGTACATTTATATTTTCACTGGCAATACTCAGTATTACTATTTTTATTGATTTAATCGTTTATAACATCCACAACTCATCCTATTTCATTATTTATAGAGTTGTGGGATTATTTTGAAGTCAGAATATTGGACGATGCGTGTGTAAATACACGAAACGGTAATTTTAAATATATGCCCTGAATAACGTTCACGTTATTAGGATTATGGGGATCGGATGGCGTGTCTGCGGAATATCAAGTGATATTAAACCATCCCTTATTGCTATTCCCCCAGACATCAATAACAATACTACTGCACTTCTTGCATGAACGTTGGTTGACGATCCGTGTTGTTGATTTTTTTAAATAAATTATGAGTTTGCAAGTTCATGTTGAATTTAAAATGTAATTTATAAGTTTTACCAAACCAAATAAACATTGTTTATATTTTAGGATGCCGTTCTCGCAGGACCACAGTACACATAATTGTATACGAGTGCTAACAATATATCTATGGAAATATTGTTTTTGCTACGATAGTTTTATGTATCGTTGTGTTATCGGAAATATTCCATCATTTTACCACAATATTGTATTGTAGAAGAGATTATGTCGGAGTATTTACATATCATGTAGAAGTGGTGAATCACAATGATTACGTTACTTAAAAAAACATATCAACACTAACGTCAAATAAAACTTAATAAATAGCCTTTATGCTATAACATCTAGTTTTAAGTGTACGCTGAATTTATACAAGTAATAAGCACAGCGGACGCGCGCGTTTTTTTTACCGCCATTTTTACTGCTCCTAACGCCACCTAGCGGCTGTCGTGGTAACGCTCGCATCTGTATCATCATTATCAATTACATCATATTATTGAATAAAAAAAATATATATTCTTAAGAAAAAAAATAAAAGCGTAAGTGTCTTCTTATGAGGATGAATGATGAAAGCTTGCCGAACAAAGTTGACAGGGTCTAGAACAAAAGGATTCAATGGTGTGCAGGAAGCCATCGCTCAATGATAGCGAAACAATACGCACTTAACCAGTAGTGTGTAGTCAAGCTGATCGAGGAGGAATTACGAATTACGGATGCAAAGCATTTATCATTTTCTACATGAATGGATAATCGTGAATATCTCACTCCTGCGGCTGCGACTCTCCACGTTTGCACAGAGTAATAACAGAAAGTTTTTATAATAACAGAGTAATAACAGAAATTTTTAAAAAAAACTGTACAATTGTGCAATGTTACAGTCTCAATACATTTATAGATGTAAAATAAAAATTTAATATACATAAAAATTTATTCATAGAGCTTATATTCTAGTTTCGTTGTTTTATTTATTTTTTGTCGTAGATTTTTCGATGGGTCTCGCATAATGCCGATTTTTTTTCATACGATTTACTTGACATAAACATAGACTAACCGACTCCAAGTAGTGACGTTTCTGCAGTAAATATCATCTATGTTCGTCTTCGGTCTCGTTAGGATGCGTCTTGTTAGTTTTTCTAATGTTTATTAATTAGTAGAACAATTCTCACACTTGACTACTGTACTCAATGCGCGGAATAGTTAGCGCATGCTAATTGGCTAATAACTTCATTAACGATGCCATTCGGACCCTCTTTCTTACTTGTAACTTTACTTACTATTCCAGTGATATTTCTCGTAAACTATAAATACTTACGATACCTATCAAACTTCAAATAAGTTCTATAAATTCGTAAAAAACAATCTGTTTCATTAAAATCAAATCAAATAAAATAATTTATTCGAAGTAGGTTTTTACAAACACTTTTCGAAAGTCAACTACGCCATCCTTTCAGCAAAGCCCTATCAAAAGTTTGTAATACATGACTAAAATTTTGTAAACGTTTATATATTTAAAATGATTCTATAAAAATAAGTGTAGTAACTGTTTATGAAGGTGTCTACCCTCTTTTCCTTGAGATAGGATTTTCATTAAACTCACCGTAAACCTGACATCCCCGTCATAAATATTATAAGGGTGAATCGGAAAACATGTCAATCGCATGAGAAAACTAATATCCGGCTAAATATGACCAGCTCGCAGCATAATTCAAAAAGTCTCAGACGTGAAGGCAAATATATTATTCATTACAGTAAAATATATTAAAACAACAGTTTCCCATTGTGCACGGCAGGAGTCTATCCGAAGAAAATAAAAATCAATTAACGATTGAGTGTGAAAATGAAACTGGCGTATTTATATTGCCATATTTTAATAGTACTTATTATCACCTTCGCCTGGAATTAAAAAACGTTTACATTAAGTGTAAACAAGTTTAACAAAACAGCAAAGCTTGTCGTATCATTAATCACTATAATTAATAACATCTGTAGCACACAATGACTCATGAACTTAACGTACAATCGTAAACCAGCTTTGTGCTGAGTAAGGGACTAACTAAACCAAGTTGTTTGAGACTCGAGTTCTATATTTTAACAATTGCCCTCAATGGATTGTCAGACAACCATTAAAATTTGCGGTTTCGATTTATTATCCTAATTTTATAAAAGTACAAAGTAAACTGTATTACTTTAGGCCCATTAACATTCGGAAACTTGACAATTATTTCATAAAACAATCGACTTAAATTGTTATTAATATAGGATTTTTGGTTCAGTTTCTATATACTATGTCTATGGTGCTATGAGTATACATACATATAGGCTAGTCATAATAAAGGGGAGAATAGTCATACAAGATAAGAATCCAAAAATATTTAATAATTAATCCATTCCCGTGGTATTATTATGAATGACGAAAACAACATGGCTACACAAAGAAATATCCTTTACCTACTCCGATCCGATAGTATTGGAACGTCTCTGAGGAGGTCTAGAGCATACTCCACCGCGTCACTCCAGTACGGATTGGTAGAGATAGATAAAACAATATACAAGCTATGAAAATTAAATTATCGTCAATAAATACATGATAAGTGTAATATAAGTATAATTGCATTTCCATCTAGACAACCACGATTGTCTAGAAATTATAACCGTTTTCGGAAACCGTGTGCAAATCCAACTTAGGCCTAAATGCCCCTATTAACAGAATTGTAAGATCATATAACAGTGTTGCAAAAACTAAGGACATTGATCTCTTTGTCGAAAACATTAATAATTTTAAGAGGGAAGTTTTAATTGACATTTAATAAAATTATTTTAATTGATTTAATTTATTTCATTTTTGATCATTGTACTATTAACGAAATTGAATCAAATTATAATATGATATACTATTATGAAACTCATTCATCAACTACAATTAATTATTACTGTTCGTTTTTATTTTATTAATAATTATAATGTAAAATGTATACTCGTCCACTTTCATGCAGTCTACGCCAATAATTATAATAGCATTTAGAAAACTACTGTTTGTTTGATATAAATACATATAATGTTAAATATAATGCATATTATGTTGGCGTTCAATAAATAAATAAGATAAAGTAAATGAAACAAACCATAAACAAATGTTAATTGTAAAATGTTGTCCCGCAGAGGGAATGCATCTCGGTCCACATCGGTCAGGCGGGCGTGCAGATCGGCAATGCGTGCTGGGAGCTGTACTGCCTGGAGCACGGCATCCAGCCCGACGGACAGATGCCCTCGGACAAGACGCTGGGCGGCGGCGACGACTCCTTCAACACCTTCTTCAGCGAGACCGGCGCCGGGAAGCACGTGCCTCGCGCTGTGTTCGTCGACCTCGAGCCCACTGTTGTTGGTGAGCATCACAACCTTCTAGCAGGGCCGCCGCAAGCATGCAAGGCGTGCACTGGACGGGCAGCACGTCTAAGGGGGCGGCAAATCGAGCGACCCATCACATAATACAGAAAAAACATTTAATAACCTTTTTTAACAAAATTTTGCATATGGTCATAGGGCTACACAGCTAGCGGCAGACCTGCCTTCTAACACTCATACTGCATCCTAGTACGCAACTTTGATCTCATTTATACATACATATATACCTGACAAACAAGCCAATGCTATCCAAAAGCATTCCATGCGTTGTCGACCTCCATAAGAAGGACCGGGCGTTATAACCGCATTCATTTAAGATACAACACGTGCTGGGTCGATGGGTTTGGACTCAAAACAAAGTTAGTCAATAATCTGAATAAAGCAATATACGGTGCCTTTTTGCTTGTATCACATTTGATAAAATAAAAAGTTTGATAATAATATAATATGAATAAGTGATTGATAAGCGATAAAGAATAGATATTAACGGATATTTCAAGTCTCTCCATTACGATACTTATGTTAATAGACTAGATATTCAACTATGTAGTGTGATCAATAGGTCATCAAAAAATCCTTACAGAACTGACCACTATCGGACACCTACCGCCAGTTTCTGAAAAGCTTGTCAAAATTTCGTTCATATAACACGCATATTAACGTGAAAGTTCAATGAAGTCAACCCGAGTTTCTGAAACGTTGATTAGCGAATAATTTCTGAATAATAATACTTTCTGCAACCCAATTGACGTTTGACAATAGATTTGACAGTGATTTTCTTAATTTTTTAGTTGATCAGCCTTTCAGAAACCGGTCGTAATACTGATATTCGTGTTTCAGGTTCAACGCCGTAGTACACAACTCCGGGCCCTCTGTCCACCCGGCCCCGGCACCTGTCTACCATCATTACTAAACCACTAACATACAAAGATTGTTTCTGCCAATGAATGAATGCCTGTGTTATCTAATTGTGCTTATTTATATTTTGTGAATATGTGAATGAGAATATACTGACTCTGAATAAAGGAATGGATTATATAAATAACTACGTTTTATTACATTTTCTTATCATATTTTTTAAAAAGGTTATTAATTTTAATGAATCTGGCAAAATGTTGACTGCCATATAAAGGAAGCTATGTGAACGAATCATCTCTGCTTATTCTTTATATTTTTTTTCGTTAAGCAATAAATTTAAAACTGATTTTGAAAGATTTAATTAACAAAGGTTTAATAAATAATTTTCATGAAATATTTTATGACTAAATTCTGCCCAGTAGCAGATTTAATTTGATTATATTTGTAATTTAAATGACTCGTATCATATTATTTTTAACTAAAGTTAGTGTAATTTCATATGTAAAATAAATACCTAACAAAGTGTAGAAATCTTAGTAGCACCCCATTGCTAAATTAAGAAAAAATCGGACTGGTCTATCTAAAAGACTATGGGTAAAGACAAGATTTAACAGATTTCCTGTGGTAAGTAAATAAAACAAAATATTAATATCCAGCAATATTTTCGAATACCTAAAAAATATATTTCAAAAGTTTTCTACGGGTTTTTTATAAACTTTGGAGAGAGCTTAAATATTAGCGAAGGAACTAAATATTTAAGTTAATTCGGAATAATTCTTCGTATTATCTCGATGAAATTTTTTTAATAAACTCCTAAATCATTTTTTATTAATATTAAAATTCTATGGATATCTGGAAAATAGGCACTTTTTTTAATTTTCCAATTTAACTTAGTTTATCAAAGTTTACAGTATTTAGAATACATGTGCGCTTCTTTTGTCTTTATCACATTTGAATTTTTTTAATCTAGTACATATAGAAAAAATGGAACGTGACAGTCTGAATTATCAATTTATTTTTATAATATGTTTATTTGTTCCTCTTTCCGTGATTTACGTGATCTTAAAAACGGATATCATTTATAGATCGCATTTTAAATTCTAATTAAGTTACATCTTTCTTAGGAGGAAACAATCCTATAAAAATAATTGAAAGACTTCGATTTTAATTTTTAGTATGCAAGGCGCTCCATCATCCCTTAAATCATTCAACTTTTTTCCTAAAGTAGGTCAAGAAAACTGCAGCCGGTCCCTCTTACAGTCAGCTAATCTCTGTATCACTCTGTTTAACCCCCTTGATACTTAGACGTGTATGATACTTAGACGTGTATGCTCATATGATTCTTTACCTAGATATTACCCTCCTTTAAGAATTAATTTTATGAAATGGAGTAAAAATATTAAGACCTCCGTTTACCTACGCTTTTACTACAGACTACATTATAATATTTTAGCTACTCAGAATTTTGTAGTAACCTTGGTCTACAAATTCTTAAGTAAACTAACTAAACTGGAGTAATTGACCTTTTGCAATGTTAAATCATTTTAATAAACGCAACTGAGTTAAATTAGCTTTTTAAAATGTGCAACATATGTATATACTTATGTTTATCATCACGTTTCCTTTTTACTTATAATTGCAGAGGCCAGTGATTTATCAACATTATAGTCAATAATATCTTTCGTCCTGCATTTGATTCACCCTGGGTAGTTCAGTGTTTAATAAGAGACATTGATTACATAGAAGGTAAAACTTTATAAATAAATAACTCAACTTTAATGCGACCTTCGTTTATCATCGATGCGCGACGTCCGTAGTTCGACAGCCCCTCTTGCCCTTATTTTGTTAAGTGATAAAAACCCACGGCCAGCTCTATTAATATCAATTATTGATCAACGACGATCAAAGGAAGAACACAAATGCTCCACAAAGTAAGTGTTTTAATAATTCATTTATTATTTTTAGGTTGTATTTTGCCTGATTCCTCTAAACTAGAACGACTTTATGTCATTAGCACCCATATATAGTAATTGATTGCACCCATGAGTTTCTACTCTGAATTGAGGGAGTATGAGGATATTTCACTATATATATCTAGCGCAATCTGATAGAGAATATATTATGACGCACCCAATATCGAAAAACCTTATTTCGCAGAAAACTTAACATGACTTGACGATTATATGACCATAACAACCGGGACCAATGGCTTATTGTTAACTAACGTAACGTCTACGAATACTTCAAGGATACTCATACAATTATAGAATCATAAGTTATTTTTTAAAAGGATTTCTCAGCGTAGTTGATATTAGTTACAGATGTTCATTGAATCCAATATCCTTTCAATACGAATCAGACTCTACACTAGTTACATCATTTCGAAAACATCAAAAATATCAGAAATGCAAAATGTATCCTTGTAGCATGTCATATCTATTAAGTTTGTCGATGCATTCGTGCGTTAACCGAACCGATCACAATAAATAAATCGAGCGTGAACGCTTCTATCAACTGCAACAAATCGTGATTGAAATGCACAATTGCTCACTTGTATATACTTTCAGGTGTTCGCTTTAGGAGCGCTGATGTCAGTTGTGACCGCGGGTCTGTACCGGAATCTTCCTACCGGTCCCACAGTAACTCCACGAAGCGTCATTCGCCAATATGGATACGCACCGTTAGGGCACTTCGCTGCGCCAGCACATTACGCTGTCCCTCTAGTGCACGCATCGCCCCTCGCTTACTACGTCGCTCCAGCACCCTATGCTGCCCACTTCGAAAACCAAGATGAATCTGATAAGAATTAATCAAATTATATGCCAAGAACAAAAGACTAGATTTACGTTATAAGCAAATAGAACTAATTTTTATATATATTTTTTTTTTATTTCAAATAACCGAAGCACTAGCAATAACCTACTTGATGGTAAATGTTAAAAGTGACATTTGAATATTCGTAACACCAAAAGAGAAAGAAGAAACATGAGATTGGATGAAGGTGCAGCCGAAAGACGTTTCGAATATGTCATTGTGATTTCTAGAGTAGATAGGTATATACATATGTATGTAGTTGATGGTAATAGAAATAAATTGGACGATACAGTACACAATAAATAAATAAATAACGCCACACACTTGTAGCCCGTGTCATGGGTGACATGGACAACACATGAAGACCTGAAAGATGAAATCCATCACCCAAATTTCTGCCTCGCTACGAAACGAACCCAGAACCTTTCGAACGGCGGTCCGGCGTGGTAACCATTACGCCACGCTGGTGGTCTAAACCAATGACCAATAATATTAAGAATCGCATGTGGTTCCAACCGGACCAAAGGACGAAAGACAACAAGATGCATTAAGATATATATAGATAGGTTGGCTTAGTCTCGAGGATATATAAAAAGGTGGATTGTTAAAACTCAAAAACTTCTAGTTTTTAAGAATATTGTAAGTAAAATCCTACAATGCTAAATAGCCGTTACATAATATTCGCTTAAGCATGACTTATAAAATGAAACAATTTTACGACATAAACGACATTAACACTTCCTACTTCCTCCACGGTATATTGTTTGATAGATATTTAAAATGAAAATCTTAATTTATTCATTACATTTATAACAAAAAGTTTACGACCTTTCCTAGTTAACAAGTAAATCTGTCCATGCGACCTAACCGCATGATTGCGTAAATCTAGATACTAAATTAACCGCAGTAAAACGAGTAGTGTTATGTTCATTGACTGTTAAACACGCAACCATTTTAACCCATAAATTGCTGCCTATAAACGGCCCGATCTTAAAATTACTTTTGACACTGTAACACTTAAAATGATAACCAACTTTGTTTGTATTCTAGCGCCTACAACGTACAACTTTGCGCATTGTAAAGTTGACCGGCACGATTATGACGTGAAGAAGTTTCGCTACAATAACAATATAGTGCTCAATGCGCAAAGCAAGAATAGGAAGGAACACAATAAACTAAGAAACAACAATTTTACACCCTCACTTTGGTAGCAGATAAATATTTATTACGGCGTACTTAATTAGTCAGTTTTTTCTTTTGTCCATTGACATACATATATGATATATGAACTGCTACTGATACTTCAAATTATTCATCCTCTTGCAACAAGCAGATGTCCCTGATTTTATGTGTTTAAATATGAAACTCACAAGAGGGAAATATTTTGTAATAATTTTAAAGTACTTAAATCAAACGAATATTATTTTTATGCTTACATAAGCTGTTAGGACTCAGGTTACCTCTTTAGGGGATAATTTTACTAAATCTTTTGTGGTGTTCCTTCACAATAATATAAAGAACCTTTCTACAAAGTTTTCAAAGTTCTATAACTAACTAGTTCATACTGTGCGTTAACTGTCAAATGGCATATTGACAGATGCCGTTTTAATAAATATATTTATCCAACTGTAATTTATTCTTATTTAAATCTCAAATTATGATAAGTAAACTCAACTGATAAATTGTATTTATTGACATTATACATAATCCTGAGATCACAATAAAGATAAAAACACTTGAAATACAATAAATCAATCAACCGTAAAACGTAACAATTTTATTAATAATTATTTTATCATATAAATTTAACACTTCAGCCAACTGTGAGTTACTTTGAAACGGATGTCACTTAAACAAACTATGCAATATGAGTGATCCACCATGCTTCGTCGAGACCAAACTAATCTCCACTACTCGTGGTGCACCCTGCTGGACAAAATATGAAATCAGTAGCATGTCCCTCATGCCGCTTCCGTCCAGTGTAAGTGTAAGTTGGTAGAGTTTTCCCCACCCAACTAGTTAAGATGCTCGTCAAACGTGAAATATTGTGATTCATTCGCCGTGTTGGAAAGCCAGAAATAAGAATGAAGCGAAGCGACTCTTGTCAATTTTAAGTGATCTACTAAGTTAAACAACTACAAAAAAGTAAAAATTTCTTGAGCGTTTCCATGCTTCAGAGGACACGTTAGTGTGGGTCCCGGTTGTTATCGTAGATAGCAGACATCAGACAAAGTCGGAGGCCTTTGATTAATATAAAAACTTCCTACACTTGGGTTGGCCACCAACTCCATCACTCATCCGCATTGGAGCAGCGTCGTAGAGTATAGATACTCTAGGCTTCCTCAGAATTATGAGAGAAGGGAGCCGTGACCTGTAGTGGGCCATTGCCATTAATGGGTTGAAGACGTGAAAGAAGTTTAAAAAAAAAATTAACTGTCGTAGCAATTGGTATGCAATTAGTAAACAAACGGAATGTGTCCTGAGACAAGAGACCCGGAGGCAGAATACCTAGTAAGTATATAAGTTAAAGAAAAAATATCTTGTCATCAAATTTCTTAAATGGTGTACGGCAACAAATTGTAACCACCACTTGCCAACAACAACATCAATTGCTAGTTTACATCTATCGCAAAATTGGCGGAAGCAATCAAATTTTATTCAAGTTATTCAAAATTATGGCGTGATCACCTATCCGCTCATTAGTTAGATTCGTTTTACATATTAATTATTAGGTAAAAATTATCTTAGCGCTAGATACTAGAAAAGCCGTGGCCTATATCTATACATATATAAGATCTTTCTATGCGTGTGTACTAAAACGCGAACAGCTACTGGTTGGCAGACAATAAACACCGTACAGCCTGAATGAGTGGACCTAAATGCATGAACTGCACGTAATACAGGGGTTTCTTATGTAGTATTAGGAAGTATTAAGATACAATTTATAAGGGTTCTTCTCTTACAATGACGTAACGAAGTTAATATCAGGTTAAAAATTAAATTGGACATATTTCACTATACTTGAAATCTGAATATAGAATATTTCCTATAAGCCAAATATTTCTGGCAGTCACGGGTTCTAACTATGTATGTATTACTACAGAAATTAAAATGCAAACATCAAATGAATTAAAGTCCTAGCGCACAGCAACATGGCACTATTAGATTGTGTCACATTTCTCTTTAACAGATAAATGGCCGAGATAATGTGACTTAATTATTATCGTACGGGTGCTGGTTTCCAAAGTTTAAGTACGTATCTGCAATCGACACGCCTTCAAGTAGATAATAAGAAATGACCAATCAATTAAGCAATACTAAAACACAAGTACGCGTAAAACCGTTATTGAGCTGTTACGCATTCAAATAATTATAAACAGTAACGTACTATGTGACCTTTATTTTTATTATCATTTTGTGGCGAGGTCCACGCAAAGCCACTGGTTAGTTGGTATAAAAACCCACGGTCAGTTGCTATTGATATCAATCACAGAGCAGCAATAAGCCAAACAAGAACAAAATGTTCAGCAAAGTAAGTGCACGGAGCATGTAAATAGTACCAAAATGTTAAATAGGTTTTTACGTTGTTAATCTAATTTCAATTAAATTGTAAACAAAGAAATGTTTTGAATTTAATATTCATAACTATAACTTCATCATACGGCACGACAAATACAACTACAAATTAAAAAAGACGGAAAATAACGCAAAATGTGGAAACGTTAATAAAGCTGTAATCGAAGTAATCAGTTCCTTGAAAGATTTGATAAAGTCTTATTCACATAGTAATGTGTTGCTTAAATTTATAACGATAACAATAAATATATTTTGTGTACGCCTCACTGCCTTATAACACTTTAATATTCGTATCCCTTCGATGGGTTGCCTGGAAGAAATCGCTATGTAGCGATAGGCCCACCCGTTGTTTTGTGCTTCTTGTACATATAATTTAACATTTTGTTTTTGTTTTATGGTGTACAAACAATAAACAGTTATCTATCTATCTATATAAATTTGTTTTTAATTCCAGATCGTAGCTTTCGGAGGTCTCTTGGCAGCGGCTAACGCCGGTCTGTACGGGGCCGCCGTCTCTTCACAAAGCATCATCCGCCATGACGAGGCTCACAGCCCCGTTCACTACGCTGTTCCTTTTGAACACGGAGCTCCTGTAGTCCACGCCCCAGCACACTACGCTACCCCCTTCGCCGCTCCTAT
>DWJN01002784.1:0-14642 GCA_018248895.1 Carystus phorcus
GCCCCACACTACGATACCCCGTGTCGTGGGTGCCATGGACAACACAGAAAGACAATTACAAACACACCCAGACCGAGTACAGAAACTCAAACTCATCTTTTAAATTTCCGCCTCGCTGGGAATCGAACCCAGGACCCTTCGAACGGGGCGGTCCGGCGTGGTGACCATTACGCCACGTGGATCGTCGTACAAAATCCATTAAGAATTTTATTTTATAACAATACAGCACACACTGACACACATACACACACACGCGCGTGCATTATAAATTTGTTTTGATTGATTAAAATTTTGTGATTACCTTGGTGACCCCCGCTCATACAACGCAGTAATAGAGGCTTTAAACTTATTTACCACCATCGCCAGTTAAATCAATATGTCCCTATTACAGAAAAATATCAGGAATATTTTCATCCACCCAAAGTCTGATGATAGGAAGACATTGTGAAGTTCAGTTGATTCCGAGAATAGATTATTCCAGTACCCCAGTTTAATTGTTGTTTTTTCTGTGTCGGCGATTCGAATGGCGAAGTGGTCTCCATGCCGGATCGACGTTCGAAGTGTACGGAGTTCGATTCCCCTCGAGCCAGGAATTTTAATAGAGAGGGTAAATATGCGTGTTCAGTTTGAGCGTGTATCCTTGTCTTTAACTGTTTACTTTCACAGCACTCATGACACAGGGAATCCTAGTATGGAGCTATGAGCTAGTGTTATTTTTATCTTTGCGTTCCTTCCTAACCTTACTTATTTACCGGTTGGATTCTAGATTGTTTTTAGATATCATCATTATATTTGTCACATTTGAACTTGGTACCTATAACTTCGCATCGTTGCAAAGTAACTGAGATGAAAGGTTGTAGGATAAACAAAATATAACTAAATAAGAACTTATAACTTACCATCAGGTGGGACTATAGTCAACCAAGTAACTTATAAATAATAAGAAAAGCTTTTTTTTTATTATACTTTATTGTACACCATAATGAATAGCAACAGATAGGGCTAAATATAATTAAATAATTGTGCACAAAAGGCGATCTTAACGCTAAATAACGATTTCTTCCAGATAACCTTTGGGAAGAGGACAAAGGGAAATATCAATCAAGACATGTTGGTAGGGTGTACAGAGTAATATATGTATGTATAAGAAGTTAGTTTACTTTATTTTTTTTTGTAGGTCGAAAACACTGTTAACAATAAAATATTCTACGTAATATTATTAATTTTTAAGTATGTAGGTACTTTATAATTTACGATAAAAAATGTGAGCATGCAAAATAATTCACAAAACACACCCATAAATGACAGTTAATTCTCTAACTAAAACGTGATGAAAGAGATAATTATTTAGCGTGTCTGTCATGTTCTACTAATTGCTATGTTAATATTTTGTATCGCACAATAGTTCGATGCGAATTTTCCATTAATTAATATTATTAATTAAGTTATTACATGTCCGCGTTATTCATTAAAGACTGTTTATTCGGTGAAGGATAACATCCTTACCAATCCAATCCAAGTAGTTACATCACCATAATGTATTCAACCTTTCACGTTTAATACTATACAATGTATTAGTTATATTTTGATGCTAAAAACGATGTCTAGTCAAATAGACTAAGTAGAGGCACTTAGATACGTGCACTTCTAGTTTGACACTTTTAAAGAAAAACATCGTAAAATTCTTTTTTACTTTACATTAAAGCGCGTCAAATTAATATTTTATATTATGAATACTTTTTAATAATAAAATGACATCCCTTTAGAACTTAGAAATACTAGACAACTTGTGGTTTACGCTTTTTGTGTAAAAAGCCGGCAAATGCGCATACGAGCCATTTGATTGCGAAATTTTGACTATTTACAATGGTTGCCCGTGAACATCTGCAACACTAAAAATAGCACCGATGAGTTTTCGGCCAAGAAAGAAGATGAAGAAAGAAAAACTGCTTACTACGAAGTCCTCTGAAGGGATCGACAAATTATTTGATGGCTGACTCTAGTAAGAGGGTTGTGTAATTTCATAGATATATTTCACGTACTTCATGAAATTATTATTACTAAAGATCAGCACATTAATTGTTTCTATTAGGGCTGTATGTGTGTCAAATAAACGGTGGTGTGTGTAATGTTTATTTTTTATTAATTTCATATGCTTCTCCTGCATATTATATAAAGATATTAGCGTTCTGCACTTCTTCTACATATAAACTATAAGTGTGCCAAGTTTCATAATCCTCCGTTCGTGCAATTTTTGTGAAAAAAGGGATTCAAAGTTTTTGCTTCACGTATTAATATACAGATAATCATTAACATTCTATAATTTATATTTATGAAGTTATTCCTTACCTCCAGCTACTCCAGGATGTTTTTGGTCAGGACATTTAATGTCATATGTTAGCAACTAAACAAACATTGTGTTTATAAAAAAGTCTTTACTATTAAATTTATCTTTCATCAACAGAGTTGCATCCATATTTCATCATTACACCATCACGGATAATAATTAGTATTTTTTTCCAATTAATCCGTCCTTTTCTTCCGTATGACCTGCCATTGTCCCTTCAGTGATTCATTTGAAAATAGTCACGTCACACTGGCATTGGTCGAAGCCTGGTATAAATGGCTAGGACAGCAGACTATTCTCATAGTTCATTCAGGGCTCGACAGGATACAGTGTACTAACTTATACAAGGTAAGTTGTAAACAAGTTCTACTACATATTGCAAAAGTGCATTTATAAGGCAATATCTCAAACTTACGGGAGTGTTATAAAAGTACGTGATAATTGTAATTCAACCTTATATCCTAATAGATTGAGTTCAAATCTCAATTTTAAATTCTTACGAATTTTTTTATCATTTGCTTTGATTTCCTAGACATTTCTGCTAACTCGTGAATTCTGCTAACTCGTAATAACTAGATTGTTTCTAGTCTCAACCTTTTTAATTCTAGAAAAAGAAGAGAGTTCAACATATGATAGTTGGCGTTAATTTTTCACTTAATTTCTAGTTGTTTTTATATATACATCTATGATATATGTATATATCGACACTAACTATTGATAGCTTTAGTACAGTTAGAGAAGTTTTAAGAATGAAAGATTTAAGTAAAGTTAATGCAATTAATAAAAAAAATTAAGTCGGTAATATACCGTAGTCTAATTCCATTTTATAGTTTAAACTATCAAATTAAATTTGGGTTTGTACTCATAATTAATTACTTTATACCTATGTTTTTTTACATTTTTATCGTACACGTGTAAGGTAAATAATGGATAAACATGATTAATTGGCAATCCTGTGACTTACTTAGATCTGTGAGTGAGAGGTTCTGAGTCGTGATTCTCGATCAAAGCAAACAAATACTAATTTTGGTGTATATATTAGTTGTATTAATGCCTAAAGTAACGGAGAGAAATGTAGTGTGGATTGTCATTGGTGAATGTTTACATTCACTTGCTAAGCTAGTTTAAATTTCACTGTAGCTACGGTCACATAGTGAAATAAGTATCAATTA
The DNA here is from genome assembly GCA_018248895.1 of Carystus phorcus. Lineage (NCBI taxonomy): Eukaryota > Metazoa > Arthropoda > Insecta > Lepidoptera > Hesperiidae > Carystus > Carystus phorcus. The sequence goes on from DWJN01002784.1 coordinate 3,520, forward strand.
TCTCGAATTGTTCACGTAAAACGTTTGAAATTTACCAGGTAATAATTCAAATATGTTGCATTGTAGTTTCGACATTTTTGAACGCCTGCACTAATTGAAAAGCAAATACACGATAAGGAAACTTGATAAGGACATTCCCTACTTTTATTAGGCGCAAAATTATATAAATTACGTTCGGCACGGTGTTAGCAACCATACAATTGTTTGATGTAAAAGAAAATTAAAAAACAAATATATTTTAAACTATTTTTAAGACCAGAATTTCCCTCTCTAAATTTTACAAAGTTAGAAGTATACGACCAGCTGACTTAAAAAATCTTCTCTAAGAGTTGCTAGTTCTGATCACTAGTAGGAACCAAGAAATAAGTTCCAAAACATATTTTGACGAATAAAAAAAGTCAGTAAAAACTAAAATCGGTCGACAAGTGGAGGAGCAAGTAATTCTGAACTGTTTTAACTTTGCCTGTTCATATACTAAGAAGATTTTATATCAATATTTGATTGTGCACCACCATACCAAATTACTAATCCATTAAAGCCCAACAAAGCAAGAAATCCTTCTCACAGTATGTTAACTGTTTTTCTTAGTCGACCAATGAAATTTGCTATAAAATATTTTGTTGTTAATTCCGTTTGTTATATCTTTATGACCTAACAAAAGATTATACGAAGCACATGATGGTAATTGCCATTAGTAGCAAAGATATCACCGAATTTCTCCCAACATAGAAGAGAAAATAAAGAAACTAAGAAAGTATTGACCCTTAAATCAAATAAAGTTTACATGTAATAATTTCCTGCTTAGAAAATTATGTACCTTCATAATCATGTTTACTCCACGACCCTTCTTAATGACAATAGAGCTATTATTCAAAGTAAGACAATAGTTAATCACAGTAATTAAAGTGTCGTGGCGCATGTTCAAGTATAGGTGTTGTTTCTCAGCTATTGTCTAAACCCTGTAGAGCTTCTTATTAAACACGTGATACATGGCATTGGTACTATTTACCGGTTTCCATTTGTATTGGTATTTTATTAAAATTAACTTGATTGGAATGGAATAATCGACTTTGGCTATTCTTTGGTTGAAAACCAAAAAAAAAACTAATTTGGTGGCGTAGGCGAAACGCTCTCATTAATATAATTTATAAAGCACTGGAGAACTTCTTTTATTTTACCAAAAATTACCATTTTCTACGTCGATTTGTTAGACTTGATCAACAAAAAAGATTTTCGGAATTTTGGATCTTACAGTTGTTCATTCTATTACCTACTTTCTTACTATGTTCATTCACACTTTTAGCACTTTTTCTAGCATTGAGGTAATTTACTTCTTTTATATCAATTTCAGATCTACAATGAAGATATTCTTCGTAGTTGCTCTATCGTGTGTGGTGGGAGCGGCGTGGGGAGCGACATATACAGACAAATGGGATCATATCAATGTTGAAGAAATTTTGGAGTCGCAACGTTTACTTCGAGGTTACGTAGATTGCCTCATGGATAAAGGGAGATGTACTGCTGATGGAAGAGCTCTGAAGGAAACTTTACCAGATGCTTTAGAGCATGAGTGCTCCAAATGTACCGAAAAACAAAAGTCTGGTGCTGACAAAGTAGTGAAACATCTGGTAAACAAACGCCCAGAGCTTTGGAAGGAACTCGCTACTAAGTATGACCCTAAAAACATCTACCAGCAAAGATACAAGGAGAAGATTGAAGCGGTCAAGAACTGAATTACTTAATTCAAGTTTGTAACAGTTGGGTCACAAGTCAGTACTGTTACTAGCAAGGCTTTATTTGCTGTGTATTGGTACCAAAAAATATTTCAAGTTTACAAGTTTATAATGTTACAATTGCACAAAATATAATTAAAAATAATTTTCTAGTATTTTTTCTTTTATTTTACCAAACAACGTAGAACAGGGAATTACATTTATTTTAAATTAGCGTCATTCATTACATTCATTGTGATACTTTACTTAATGCCTTAGGTAATTATAACTATATGATATTCGCGCTATGTGACCTCTTAAAACCTAATCGTTTTCTTCTAGAAATTTGTTAAAGTTATTTCTATATTTTTGCTCTGGATCGTATTTCTGAACCAGTTGATCCCACGATTCTCGGTGCTTCACCATTACCGATTTAATCACCTGTCTTATCAACTGCTTTTGTTTCGGAGTACATTTGCCACATGCTGTTTCCAGAGCTTCGGGGATTGCTTCTAAAAAAATAATGTAACATAAATGTATCTATCATGGTGGTGTAATTCAATGTAACAAGCATTACCACTGTTTTAGTTTAGCCTTGCCTTCAACCCATTGGTCCACTACTGAGCACGGGTCTCTCCTTATCACTGAGGAAGTTTATTATTTATTTACTCCACCACGATGCTCCAATGCAGATTGGTGGATTTGTTAATGGATAACACAAGTGTCGAATGTTTTTAGGCCGCCCAAAAGCCTCCGACATGGCCTGACCACTGTTTATGATAACAACTGGGACCGATGTCTTAACGTGCCCTCCGAAGCACGGAAGCGTTCAAGAAATTTTGCCACTAGTTGTCACCTTTACAGGTACTGGTCTCGCCTGTAGTTACTTAACTCTCTCGATCGCATAGTATCACCGAATTATGAGCGCTTCTGACACAAAGTCTTGTAAACATCAAAATTCTATTAGTGGACTTACTTTTGAAATCCTTGGCTTCTGGTGTGCAAGGACCTTCGTCGAGAAAACACTTGGTGTATCCTTGCAAAACCCTGTCGTTCTCCAACAAAGGCTGTATATCAAAATCATCATACCGAGAGCTATAAAAATCGGCTAAAACATCCGTGAAGATAAACCCAAACAAATAAATAGTCGTTACCATTTCGTTTTTGATATCCTAAAAATGATCATTATTTTTTTAAACTCCTTAAGTCAAGATTTTAAAGTGAGAAAACTGCATTTCTCAATTATTATAAACGGATCACCGTGTATTTTGAAGCACCAAGTAAATTAATAAAATTATTTTATTACAATGGAAATAATATGCAAGATGCGTATTAACTTGGCGCATTAATAAATCCACTTATCTATATTTATCTAATACATTATTATCATTTATCTCTAATTATTAAAATGTTCACACATAATTCGAAAATTGGAAAATGTTGACTACAGGTGTCTGCTAAAATTGGTATTTTAGCTATACTCACAGTACATAGGTTACTTTTGTAACAATTTAAAAATAAGTCTATATTTAGATGTCCTTCGTTTTATGTCAATTTAATGAATATTATGATGCGTAAAATAAATATACATATTTAACTGACTTCTACTCGTAGGCCAAAGTTCTGTGTAAATACTGCGAAAATGCTAGTTCTAACATTTATAGTCTGTGTTATGTATCATTACATACATGAGGTAACAAATTACCTACAATTATGAACTGAAGTTGTATGCAATCAAAATTCACCTCGGAATATTTCTAGTAATGTTGGATGTTGAGATGCAACGCAGATCTGTGGATACTGGTAGGTTTTATGAAAAGAATAAAGAGGAGTTTTTGAATTTGGAAAGGGTTTTGAAAATAGAGAAATGTGTAGAGAAAGCAAAATAGTGTTGATAGAGATTTTGATGTAAGATGTTGTATTTGTGATATTTACTGTTTTGATTTAATGTGACGTTTATAATACTAAGTAATATAATGTGCACCTAAATGTTTTATAATTTTTTTTATTTAATCCCAGCCCCCAAAACCTACAACATTGGAAATGTGGAAAAATAACTATATTTTTTCTTGTTTTATTTTAGTGAGTTTTTAGTCTAAAATTTGTTGTAAAAGTATTGATATAAAGTATGTCAAACCATTTTTTTTATTAATCTCATAACAGAATCTTCATGCTAACTTACTATATATCTTTTATCCTACCATCCTATTTGAACAGATCTATTTCTTGCTACAAACCAATATGTTTTATTTTAAATCTATTCAGAAGCTTTCGTGTGTTGCTGAAGAATATTTTTGTCGTTTCTTCTGCTTTTTATATTCCAAAATGATAGTAAATACAAAATATTTGAAATACTGCGTGTATCAATTTAATTCAAATACATTTTATTATAAGAATAGAAAATACAGTATTCGAGTATGTATGTACAATTTGAGCGCTATATTAATTTGCAATCCTTCTTATAATATTCAGTTTCAGACTACCAGGTGTTTTTTTTTATATTTTATGAAAGTATGATCAGTTTGTTAAGCGTATATTCTATAGTCTGTGGTATCTTGTCTATTAATTTATAGTTCTCTACGATTTGAAACTATGGCAACAAACATTTATCTGTACTATGACATATAAGACTTAAAAATAAATGTAGTGTATAAGTCAATACAAAATGTCACGTCGATCTATGCAATAAATCAAATCACTGACTGAAACATTTTTTGATACACGTGTTTTTATTTTTGTTAAACATGCCTGTCGATTGTCAAAGATCGACTTCAGGTGGAAAGGGAAACTTAGGGATGTTCATTGAGAGAAATCCAAAAATATGCGCGGCTGGTCTTCCCAGCGCTCAACCAGATGACCGTGTTCCAGATAGTCTACAACACTATCTACTAAAAGACGAAGTTGATGCACTTATAAGTGATGCAATAATTCCACCAGCTAAACCTAAACCACTTCCACCATTACGTCATCCACCAAAACGAGACACACGTTTCGCAGGTCGCTTTGGAGATGTACCAGAGATTGTAAACCCTCCAATGAAAACCAAATTTCAAACCCTTGTTGACGATCTCAAAGAGACCTCGTATTCATCGTATTGGACAAAATCACTTGGACGAAGTAGAGATCCTGTGCCTATGCTGCCGGAAGGATTTGACGTTATAAACACTACGTTCGGAAAGAAAACACCATTTCATGGACGATTATATGACATAGTTATGCCAAAAGATCCTATTTGCGACAAAACGCCCCCTAGTAAGCAAGCAGGGAAGCAACTGGAACGTAATTATTGTACGCCTGCTTTTAATCCTGATTTAACGTTTGGTCATCGAACTTATCTCGATAAACGAGGTACCTACGCGAGATGTTGTTTGACTGATGACAGAATTGTTATAGGAAATGGGTCTAGAACCATTATAAATACGATACAGTCAAATTTTATAGACGAAACTCAACCTAGAATGGGTACGGTCTTGGCTCCTAATAATAATATTCGTAATGTACCCGATGGTTACACGTTCGGAAAATTAAAACCCCCTGACAATTTACCAGCTTGCTTGACTTACTGTGAATTAAATCCTTATAGAGACTTAATAAGAAAGTGTTTAAAGAATCTTAATACTTTACGTAAATGCTTGTCGACGCGATTCCTACCCGGATTTTTTCGCAACTTCTATTTAAATCTTAAGTACGAGGATAAAGAGAAATGCGGTTGGCTTCCAAAGAATACGGTATATAGATTCTGTGCTCAAAACTTGATTAGATTTGATCCAGAATTTATAGAACCATTGTTATCAATATGGCAAGCATTTGATGGATCTAATGTTGAATACAAAATATTTGTACATGTTATCAATTATAGGGAACCATCGCCAGAAATACCAAAAATACTGGATGTTCCTGAATACTGTCTCAACTTTGAGACAACATACAAAGAGTTGACGAAATCTTTAGAGGAATCAGATACTAGACGCATGGCTGGAGTTCCATCAGGAAGATATTTTGATTTAGATTACCCAGTTACACCTGAAAGGTGTTGCAGAGCTGATCGAACTTGCCTCCCCCATGAATCTGATATGAAAGCCTGCTTAAACCCAAGCATCCTTACACTTTATAATGTTAATCATCGAGATATGTACGCCAAGCGTGAACCTCATATTGTGAAAAGAGTATTTGAAAATGCTGGAATAGATCTAAGTGAGGACAAATTCAATTCTGTTTGGGAAAAAGCTAAAAAATACCATTCTGATGGGTGGGTTTGCTATGAAACATTTCGTCGTGCTCTTGAGTCAAATAATGATGAAGAGAAAAATAATGAAAACAATGCTACATAAGTATATTTGCGTAACTATTTTGCTAACAATTATTAATTTAACATTAAAAAAGCATTGTTTATAAAGATACATTTGATTATTATTAATGAATATTTTGTTTTATAACTTTGCCAACAGATGACTTCTTATATTCGATCAAATTTTTACATTTAAACATATACATATGTGATGTGCTTGATGAAATAGTTTAATTTTGGTTACAGAAATTTATTACATTCTTATTATTATGGTTCAGTTTTATTTATTTATTTTATTACAATATCATAGTAAATCGAGCTGTTTGTTTTCTTAAAACATTATCACATTAATATTTTCGTATTTAATTTTTAAGGAAATCTTCGAAAGCCTCCTGGTATTTTCCATTGGGGTCGTAGGTAGACACAAGTTCAGCCCACATTTCTGGATGTTTGCTTTTAACTTCTCTGGCAATTTGTTTTCCCATTTGCTTTTGTCTATCAGTACATTTAGCGCAACGTGTCTCTAACGCTTCGGGTAGATGGTCTGAAATAATAAAATTAATTAAATAAGTATACTTATGATGGAACTTACAGTGAAATGCAATTGGTTGCTAAAATATTTTGATAAAGAATGATGTAAAACAAGACATACATTTGTGATTAAATGAAAGAAAATTAAATTCCGTGGACTTTCCTTCATGTAGTCGTTTTATGTTTAATAATAAAGGAGCTCTTTTGAGTAGTAATAAAGAAAAATGTATCATTTATTAATAAATTACATTATTATAATAATTTTAAATACAAATATGTTTTTCGAATTGTTTTGGGTTTATTATCAAGAAAATAAATAAAGCCAATTCATTTTTTTTAGTAGCGATTAGTGTTAGTTAGTGTTGCAATGATGGTATTTATCGAGAACAGATATTACAATGTATCGAACTAAAGGATAAATAAAGGAAAATTCGAGCCCACTGTGGACTACGTACAGTATGACTTTAAATGGCTGTAAAGAATGATATTCTAATCATTCGTAATTAAATACACTGTTATTAGAAAAAAATAAGAAGTAAACTGGAAATTGTCATCTTGTGTCATAGGCATTTATGTTAAGTAAAATAAAGTATTAATAATATCTTAACGATTAATTTCTAATGTAAATTATAAGATTTTAATAATTACTCGTATAATGGCTGTAGTGAGAACATCAAATATAAGTGGTAAAGGCAACGATGGGATGTACACTGACAGATTTCCAAAAATATATGCTGCGGGAATTCGAAGCAAGCAGGCGGATTTACGAGTAGCAGATTGTTTTAATGACTCCAACATTCCAACGTCCATAAATAATGATAAAGCTAAAAACACGCAATTTAAGACGTTACGACAAGTACCACCAACAGCTTCTAGAGATATGCGAAATGCAGGTCCTTTCACTGAAAGTTCGCAGTTGATAAATCCACCAGTGATGACAAAGTTTCAGACAGTAGTTGAAGATTTAAAGAGTACTGTTTATAAATCTTATTGGAATAGTCAAGTTGGCAGGAAAATAGATTTTACATTTTGTATACCACCGGATTTGGATATAAATAATACAACATTCGGCAAAAATAATAGCGCCTGTGATAATCTGTATGATGTTATTATGCCGAATAGGTGTTTAAGTCCAGAGAAGAAGTCATCGCAGTCTCCAGGATATCAATTCAAACGAGACTATTGTAAGGGTTCATTTGACCCAGATATTGTTAGTGGCGTCAAAACAAATTCGGACAGAAGTGGAAAGTATGTGAAAAGCTGCTTAACATATGACAGCATTTATATGGGGAATTCTTTAAAAAAACCTATTCATGCGGCACAAAGAAAATTTCAACAAACAACAAAAGCAGAGCTTGGAACCTGTTTAACTCCGAATGAAAATATAACATGTGTACCTGAAGGACATACTTTCGGCAAACTTGAGGCGATAGATAGTAATAATGCGGTTAGTTGTTTATCGTATTGCGAATTGAATACCGAAAGAGATTTTTTCAAAAAATGTTTAGCGCACTTGAATACGCTTAGAAAGTGTTTATCAAAAAGATTTGATGGACCTTTTTTTCGAAACTTTTACTTACAGTTAAGATATTGGGATAAATCATTTAGTGATTGGCTACCAAAAGATCTTATTTATCGTTCGTGTAACACCAAATTTATACGTTTCGCTCCGAGTTTTATTGAGCCACTGCTAAAAATGTGGGGAGCAATTGATGACACAAATATAGAATACAAAACATTTATAAATGTAATTAACTTTAGAGAGCTCTTACCGGACCTGCCCAAAGTTAGGGACATTCCTTCAGAATGTGTCGATTTTAGCACAACTTATAAAGAAATGGTAATGCCGCAAGAACCAAATAATTCTCTTAGAGCTGGAATGCCTTCAGGAAGATATTTTGATAGAGTTTTTCCTATAACCCCGAACGGTTACTGTAAGGCTGACAGAAGTTATCTACCCCAAGAATCTGATGTAAAAGCTTGTCTCTCTCCAAGCATATTTACTTTATTAGGGGTAAGTCATCGTGATATGTATGCTGTACAGAGTCCAGAAAATGTCAAAAGAGTATTTCAGGCTGCTGGAGAAGATATGAACGAAAATATATTTAACGAATTATGGGATTGTGCTAGCAAGTATCATCCCAAAGGGCTAGTTTCGTATGAAACTTTTCGTCGTGTGTTAAATGAATACAAGGGTAAAAGTCTGTTTAAGGAACATAAGTAAACAAAAACGACAATTATATGTTTAAGCTGATTTCATGAAATTTAAATTTTATTATAATAACATTTATTAATGTGGGTAGTATTATTGAAGTTTATAAGAATAGTATTATTGAAGTTCGTTACCTTTAAGTCTCTTAGCTTCAGGAGTACAGGGTCCTTTGTTCACAAGGCATTTGGAGTATGAATTCAACAGCCTGTCGTTTTCCAAAATTTGAGTAAAATCAAAATTGTCATTGGATGAATCGTAGGTCTCTTCAGCAAATACCGAAACGGCAACACACAAAACAAAAATTGCAATCTTCATCTTGATGTGCTCTTAGAGAAGGCTAAATCAGAACAGTCGCTGTTAGAAACATTACACAGCTTATATAATGGAAATAAGCTCAATAATTCATGTAGATTCTCAGAAAGGAAGGCAAGACGTGAATATGTGATAATTGTCAGTATACTAGACATTGTCCTTGCTACTACCTATCTGTACGTTATGGTGCATATAATTGACTAAATCAACTGGATTGGATCGCGATTAATTCTTATAAGTCAATTATCCACGGTAATCCGCGCATTGTAAACTGTATCACAAATAGATATAATGTCATATTCAATTATTTCCACATTGCAATTTTAATGAATATTATATTGTTAGATGCAATCAAATTTAATTTCATAGATATGACACAAACAGGCTTAGCATATTATGTTATTGTGCAATACGATTTCTTTTATGAAGAAAGGTATCCAATTTATCACATCGATGGCTAAAAATATACATACAGGGCACACCTATTTATTGTAAAAGTCATTTCTCAAATTAGGGTCGTAGCTGCCTAGGTAGGGAAAAAAAATTACCATCTTGCCCAAGTACTGTCAAAGTAAGAAGGGGATTTTCTAGAGTTCTTTATAAGAGACCTTTCCTAACCGGTGAAAGATCTAATCTTTTTGGGTTCAAAATTTGTACAGCATTTAATATAATAATTTAAGGACTTGGTAAACTTGACAAAATCAGTTTTATTTTATTCTTCTTGATGTAGCAACATAGCTGCTAGAGATAGCAATGCCACTTGTATTGTAGCAATTGTACTAGTATACCATAGGTTTCGGTTATAATATCGGCAACAGTTGAGGTTGGTAACTCATTTCCATAGTTTGTACACTAGTATCAACTAAGATAAACTAAGAATAAATAATTAAAAACCCAAAATATATTTTATATTTTTTTATTTTTAATTAAAACTATTCGTTAAGAAAAAAATAATTTAATTAAATCTAAGGCGGTTTTCACTTTTTTTCTATAAATTATAATTATTACTATCAACTAATTTCCAGTTACTAAGAAATTATACAATGCTTCTCGGTTCAGTTGTGTCGGGTCATATTTGTCTAGAAGTTCCAAAAAGCGAAGTTCACTCTTCGCTCTGATGCCAAGAAGTAGTTTCCGTACCACCACTTTCTGTTTGGTTGAACAGCGACCGCACGCGGTTTGTATGGTTTCTGGCAGTACACCTGAAATGTTCAGATAAATAAGAAAAAGTTACATCATATTTATAAACAAGCGGATATGGAACAAGTCATCCTGTAACATACAAATAAAATCCAACGGATTTAATTATGATTGTAAATCATTCTCGAATCCTCACAAAAAATTATCTAAATCGGTTGAAACGTTTAAATGGGGTTCAGTGACATACACACGAACAGAAGAGTTGTATGTAAATACAGAGATTAATAGGATTCCTAGTAAGCCACTCTCATTTTTAAACAGAGGCAGTAATGAATTAATAATTCAAACTAGTTATGCCTTTGCTGCTTATTAATTATTCAGTTGATAATTCAAACTAATTATTACTTGGCTGCTACAAATTGGCGAAAAAATTGTGTATACTGATGGATACGGTTCTCTTGGTAACTGCGAAGAACTAGATCATCCTCCAACGGTGATCCAGTTCGAATTGACAGAAAACATATGGTTAATACAAGTACTAAAAATTTTTAAGCTCTCAGGAAATCGCCAAATTGCAATTAATATCCAACAAGAACTGGAATACATGCATACGAAGACAATATCCTTAATCCCCTTAGTACTCACGTTTAAAATTCTTCCCGTCCTTAGTACACGGGCCCTTCTCCATCACACATTTGTAATACGCCAACAAGATCCTTTCGTTTTGGATGATGGAGTCAGCATTGAAGTTGTCGTAGCGGTTGTGGATTTGTTGCGCGGAGCAAGATACCACCACCGTCAGCGCACACACCCAGAGCAACCAAGTACGCATTTTGTTCTGAAATATTATAAACTAGATGAACCAGCAAACGTTGTTTTGCCATAAAAATGGTTATAGTGTGTTAACCTTAAAAGCTAGACATATGCT
>DWJN01002785.1:0-14641 GCA_018248895.1 Carystus phorcus
TAGCGTGATGTTCTATAGCCTATAGCCTTCCTCTATAAATGGACTATCTTACACTAAAAGAATTTTTCAAATTGGTCTACTGGACTATATATCATTATACATTCTTCTCACGGATTGTTGCAAAGTAAACTAATACTAGAAGCTGAAAGTAAGATCATTATATTGGTTTGAGGCATTTAACTAACCAATAAGTGTTTAGTTTTAATAGTTCGCGTAACCTACATAACTTTTAAACTTATCTTATCTTACTTATTAATTCACTTATTCATTTCATTATGTATAATTTTACTTATTATGTTTCTCAGAAAAGACACAAAATACACATTAACGGATGCAAGTATGATAAAAATGTGTACAATAATTGTCATTACATTCGTACCCTACAATTCGCTATAATTATAATATAAGGGCCATTAACTGACTTTACAAACTATCAATGAATACAGAAATCTAATAATTGGCTGTAATATCAATAGTAGTTAAATAGTTGCGTTGAATTTTCTCCTAGCAAATGTATCTCCGAGACCGTATAACATGAGTGTTTACACCCTTGTTTAGCATATAATCGAGTTTAGAACTGCAAGCCGACTCAACTCGACAGATCCTAGCGCTCTCGGCAGCCCCGGGGAGAACTAATATGCAAACACTACTCCATACTCACTGTATTCTATAGTTAATACGTTCCATTTCTATAGCGTGGAATTTACCAGTTATTAAAAGTAATAGAACGAACTAGTGACCATTCTCGCTTTGTTTTATTATCGAAGTGAAACTCCTTTAAAATTATTGTGGTTTATAACTTGATGGAACGGAAATATGTAGCCACAAAGAGACATGGAAATATATATAATAGGAATAGGTCGGCGATATAAGGAGAAATACATTACAAAATGTATTCTGTAAAAAAAAAAATAATGTTACACACTCAAACCACGCACAAGAATTCCCTGTATCGTGGATGCCATGAAGAACACACAAAAATAAGAACACACATATCGTAGACCAGAAATTTAAACTTATCATTAAAATCCCCGCTGGGAATCGAATTCAGGATCCTTCGAACGGCAGACAGGCAAGGAAAGTACACCGCCGCTTGGGTCAACAATCGCAATAATTGCTCATTACACTGTGTCAAAAGAAAAAATTCAACAAAAGCCACGGATCTAATGCGTAACTTATTCTTCTTCCTGTTTAATTTATAGTTTAAAGTAAAAACATTTTCCTATTTTTAGCCATTTTATGAGAAACATTCAGTGAGCACGGTATACTCGGTAAAACAATTAAAGCAGCGTTTTAATTGTTTTACATTTGTTTGTTAATTTTCTCAAAACAATATGTGTGTGTTGAATTGTTTTTATGTTGAAAATGTTTTTTGCACGATGTTTTGTTTATTTATTTTAGCTAACTAACGTTAATCTTTCAGCTATAAAAATGGGAGATAGAAATGCGGTATCAAAAATTACAACTTAAAAGTATACAAGGCATATAAAGCCTAGTATAACTACTACCCAATTACTTCCGAAAGTTCCAATCATTCATACTGCGGTGTTATTAAATTTTGTTGTTGAAAACTCCAATTTCAGGTCCTAGCATAACCTTTGAGCGATTATTTATGAGTCAAATGCAAAAAAAAAAATTTAACACAATAATTTATAATTAATCGGTTTAATAGAGACGCGTAAATATTTTCAATTAAAAATAACTGCGTACCTATAGTTAGTTTTAGGCTTGCGTTTCAAACGACGCAAATGTGACGCGCAGTCTCGATACGCCAATCTGATACGGTACGCGATACGGCCCTTTCATATTGAGTTGTATTTTTTCCGATGTTCAAAAGAGATAATACGGATCGGATACGCCTCTTCAGCCCGGACATTGTCGTCACTAGTGTTGCACGTACATGTTTACTTTTTTGTCTATTTTCTAGTAGGTATACGTATTATGTTACGTATCCATTCGTAATGAATTTATTTTTTTATCTCGTTCAAAGCCTACGTTGATAATAAATAACGCCACACATTCATAGCCCCACACCAGGATACAACTGTGTCGTGGGTGCTATGGACAACACAGAAACACAAATACAAACACACTCAGACCGAGAACAGAAATTTAAACTCATCATTCAAATTTCGGCCTCGCTGGGAATCAAACCCAGGACCCTTCGAACGGCGGTCCGGCGTGGTGACCATTACGCCACGCGGGTCGTCATTACAATTACTGGGCAATTACGTCATTCAAGTCAATATTTAGTAACTTCTAGCCGCTGATTGACGATATTTTTTGTTAGAACCGATATAAACTTAATATGGTATTCCTAATTCCACTTTAAAGGTATTATGGCCTTTTTAGAAATCCTTAGGTCTTAGTCTTGTTTCTTAATATAGACAGAATGATTTTAAGTGCATACTTATAGACTTCGTGAGTGCTCAATCAAGTAGAGGAAACAGTAGATACTTTTTGCTTTTCTAACTTTAGGTAAAGAATATTAGTTATATTAGGACTTTTTACTACTCCAGTAAATACTGATTAAAAAAAAATAAAAACAATTGCGCATCTGCTAATGACGCCTTGTAAAATTTAGCTGAAGTTTTATTTTCTACTGCCCGAATTTCACTGAATCCCGCACAACAATGAATACTAAATAAGTTTAGTAATTACAAAACCAAGGCATATTTGTAGATAGATCATCTAAAATATGCCTATATGAATTTTAAATATTAACATTCGGTTTCAAGCAATTAAATCGACTGCAAACGATTAACCGAATGCTGGCGAATCAATCAGGGCTTGAGTAATATGGGTTTTGGATAATGAAGCGTAGGTTTCACTTTGTTGTTAAATTAAATCTACATTATATTGAACAAAACTAAGTGTCTGTTACTCCTAAATCCATTGATTAAGAAAATAACAAATAATATTTAACCGACTTCAAAAAAAGAGGAATTTCTCAATTGTGTGTATATTCTATTTGTGTAGATCGATAACTTTTTACTGGGTAGACCGATTTGTATGACTCTCTTTTTATTCGAAGTTATAAGTAGGTATATGTGTAATAGGTAGGCGCTTATAGCCCGGCATTTTGCGTCTAAACTATGCCATCGACAAAGTTAAGCATAGTTACGGTAAGTACGTTGTTATTGTTAAGGTAACAGTCGTCAAGCCATATCGGAGGCCTTCGAGTGGCTTAAAAACTTCCGACACTTGGGATGTCCAACCCCTCCATAAATTCATACTAGCAGCGTGGTGGAGTGTGGCCTAGGCCTCCTTAGTGATGAGGAGAGAACCGTGCTCAGTAGGGAGCCATTAATGGGGTGAAGGCAGGTAGGTTAAGTTAGTACAAATGTAATCTCTTATCCATTAAATTTGATTGATTGGACGATACATTTGCAGCATGAATATTGAATAACAGTGGACTGTTCGAACGTCCCTGTTTAGTTGATCGAAGTTCGAAACACCAACTTGCAATTGTCCATAAACTCTTACTAAACTTAAGTGTCAGTAGGTAGGTACTTAAACCAACATTTTAGTAGAAAAATAGGCGTTAATTATTATTCCTTACCGAACACTTAATAATGAGGTATTGAAAAAAAATTTTTGGTAGTTGTTTCAATTTGAAAACCAAATCATTTTTTTTACTTTCCGCTGCTTAATTACACATGCTAAACCTGGCAACACTCAATTTAATCACTTGTGGTAGTTGTGGTTACGTGCTCGAAGTCGAATGGCCGACCAAGTGTTTTCTGTTCTACTATAAAACCACTACAAACAAAAGAGATATTCTAAAATAACATAATTTAGGAACGAAAGCAAAAACAAAAACGGATCCGCAAACTTTCTCCTTATCGAGGCAACTCTATCTTCAACTTAAATGCAAATCCGATGCAAAAAAATGCGGGTAGACCGGTCGTTCAATATCTCAGATAAAAACTAGAACTGTATCTAAGTAATTTCGAACAGATATATTTTCTTTTCAAGTAAATAAATAAACTGCTAAAGACGCTAAAGCTGTGTAAACTTTCACATCTTTTTACAACTAAAAGAACATGTTTCGATGGGGCGCTACATGGCACTAAATATCTCAAATTCCCGAGTTATTTATGAACATGTTAAGATTCATAGCATAACGTCAAAAATCGTTTGTTGTGAACGCAAGCAGAACGACAATGGAATTGCTAAAATATAAACAAAATTCCTTCCCACGCTTGACCGGACGGTAAACAGGTTGGTATTGCATACCAAAAGGAAATCACCCGTATCCGTTCCTACGTAATTATTAAAAACTACACAAGAAACTGGTTGACATACCTTCAAGATACTGTGATCCAATCACCGGCTCGAAAGTCCGTATTAAAAACGACACAAAACACACAACTTTAACACAATCAACACATAATTTATAACTTCGAATTTAAAGGATAAAAATGTGAATTGACTATCGATATTCGTTTCGTGATAAATTACATCGAACACGCAAACGCCGGTTGTGAGCATCAAAAACACGTCACCTCACCGCGATGTTCCGAACGACACTGACTTTGGTTGAGAAATGTGAATGTGTGGAGCTCGATCCTCGAATACTACGAGATACGGCCATTCAGGTATGTGAACAACCTCTCAGCCCCGCATAATGCATTCAAAATTACTCTATAACACAGGGACATAATGGTAATTATTGTTCGTCGGGTGGCCAGTGATAAGGCTGCGTCGATATCAGCTCTGCGTCTAGGATTCCAGGCGAACGAAACAACACACGACTGTCCTGCGTTAGAAAGAGACAAGTATTCAACGTTTGAGATGATTGAACCGTGAAATTTTTATATTCAGCTCGCAAAAGTACAGCATCTCAACATTCTTAACAATAGTGCATTATAAGGAATGCGCGGTGTGCACACGTTTTGTCTCAACATTTATAAAGTGTAAGACAAAGAGGCAATTATTTTTAGCAGCTTAAAGAAAATTGTTTTTATCGCGGGTCCAAGGGAGTCCCGTGAGACTGCAATTAAATCTTGTCTTCTTTATTAAATTACAATCTTGTTTTGGCTTTCATGATAAAGAAAGATATTCTGTGTTAAAAAGAATAGATTTTAAAAATTAGGTACTTTTGATGAGCGTTGACGAATAACTATTCATTGGGTGCCTTTGAACCAAATTAAATAAATGAATTGTAAGTACTTTTTGAGAGGTATATTACTTATACACCTTTATAATTAATTTCCGTATATTAAAAGAATTTCTAACATTGAAATTGAAGTATTAACCTTTGGTCTAGGTAGTAGTAAGTGCCTTTGGTTTAGATCAAAGTTTAAAGTTAAGTATTTCTTCCTTTTTAGTGCTTCTTTCCATTATGCTGGCATGATGTTGTTATTTAATCACTTTGTCAATGGTGATATGCATCAAGAAAATGCGCATCAGTAAGGATAACTGAAAAACTACTTGTCAGATGTCTCTCATATTAATATGGGATCACACGGCAGGTACCAAGTTTTCGAATAAAAAACAATTATCTAAATGGAATGGGTACCAGTAAAATTATCGCACAAACATAAAAAGAAATACATACGAATTGAAAACCTCCTCCTTTTTTGATGTCAGTTAATAAAAAATATATGTTGTAAAATAAAAAAAACTACACCATGTTCTTCTGTTTAATGGAGGTGCTGGGATTTGAACCCAGGACTTTCAGCATGCGAAGCAGACACTCTACCACTGAGTTACACCCCCTGTTGCTAGTTACATCAAAAATTCTAAATATTTGAAACTATTTTTAGTATTCCAAATGAAAGGATCGTATGATTTCATTCGTATAAATTAAATGGAATGTTTAATCTACATATGTCAGCCTTGCACACTGACCTCAATTACACCAGTAAGATGCCGTAAGGGACAAAAACCACCACCCAACCACACTCTGATAAATATTGCGCAAATTATTATATCATCAATATCATTTGACGACCTGTGTGGCGTAGCGTAGCGTGGCGTCCGAAGAGTCCTAGGTTTGATTGCCGGCGAGGCGGAAATTTGAATGAGTTTAAATTTCTGTTCTTGGTCTGGGTGGGCGTGTAATTGTCTTTCTGTGTTGTCCATGGCACCCATGAAACGGGGTATCCTTGTGTGGGGCTATGAGAGTGTGGCATTATTTATTATTATTATTCCCTCCATAAATGGTCCACTAATGAGCACGAGTCTCCGGTTACTGAGGAGGTTCAGAACATCCACGCTGCTCCAGTCCGGATTGGTTGAAGAGTTAGCAGCCAACAAGTGTCGGAAGTTTTTGTGCAACCATGGCCGATATGGCTTGACGACTGCTATTTACCATGACTATCGGAACCGACGGCTTAAAGTGCCCTCCGAAGCACGGAAATGCTCTTTAATTATTTGCCACTACTTATCAACCACCCAGGTACCGACTGCTCGCAATTACTTAACCCGATCGCATAGGATCGACGCGAGCCGCCGGGCTATGAGCTCTTCAATATAATATTATTATTAAGCCATTAACATTATTATTGATATCATCTATCTGTCATCTTTTTATTAACACCACTAGACTATCACCCTTTTACTTGAAGCAACTGCCTTAGGACTTATGTTGTAACTGAGAGGCACTATTTCGTTTCATTTGTATTTTATTTGTTCATATACGCACAAAAATTTAATAGAGTAACAGGTAAATAAACAACCTACAAAGGTGCTTATCTATCTGTAATTTCTAATAGAAAGAAGACTGGTCTGGAGAAATGATAGAAAGGTAGGTAGTTTTAAATATTGTATAAAAGTTTAAAAGTAACACTTAATAATAAGTATGTATGTATTAATTTAAATTGTTATTTCTGTTGAATTTTGTGCACTCCTGTAAGTGACATGTTTACACTGCACTAATATTGTGAAATGACTAGCAGCTATAAAAAAAAATTATGAAATGTTGTTGGAGAGCCTTAAAATAAATAAATAGTGTACGTTCCTTCGTTCATTCTTTCTATCAGTCGATAACGAATCGGTAATGCTATTGGTGATGTCGGTGACTGCTAGTCTGTTCGTTTATCAGCGAGTTAAATAAACAAATCGTTCAAATATTCGGCCTCAGTTTTATGGATTCGGTTCAAAATAACCTTATTTTTGTTAAAATATTTAGGAGCTCAATATCTTCAGTCGCATCACATAATTATTCCTCTCATTACGCCCACACAAAGGGCTTTCATGGAAAAGATTTTCCAAAGGATGATAATAAAGCCGGTTAATGACCTGAGCCAGAGGAACGAGAAAATTCGTAAAATTTGCTATAAAATGCACGACTTCACACACCAACTGTCTAAGGTTGGAGTTTTGATAACAGGAGCTACAATAATTGGGATACGATAAGAATTAGTTCCTCTATGCTACTACACTTAATTATGCACCAAAATTTGGAGTAAAAAGCGTGTTAGTCGAAGAAGAACATCTCGGCTTAAAAACCTTCACCAATGGTACCTGATCATTATTTAGATCAAAATAATAATATCCAAAGTATATCTATTTATGTATTCGAACTTCATTGACCACAATAAAACATGTGACCACAACAACGCATTCTTAACCGAATAACCATCAGGACAAACAGATAAACATGAAAAGCGATTTGAAAGATAGAATTAAGGGGACATACATATTGATACATACAAACAAATATACATCTTCTTAATATATAAAAATGAATGTTTGTCTGTATGTCCATTAGTAACATTGAAATGGTAGGAGATGGAGCACTAATGTCTGTAGTAATGTTTTTCAGAATTGTCTGAAGAGAGTTCTGGTACCACAATTATATCGATAAATTAATTTGAATTTGAATCGGACACATGTTTGATGAGTTACAGACGAAAATGTTGTTTTTTTTTAAATGCGTATTTTTTTTAATATTTATACATACATACAATATCACTTGCTATCTGCCTATCAAAGGGGTAATAATAAAATAGATAATTGAGAACGATCCGTGTGGCTTAATGGTCACCAAGCTGGACCGCCGTTTGAAGTATCCTGGGTTCGATTCCCAGCGACGCCGAAGTTTGAAAGATAAGTTTAAATTTCTGTTCTCGGTCTGAGTGTGTAATTGTCTTTCTATGTTGTCCATGGCACCCACGACACGAGGTATTCTAGTGTGGGGCTATGAGTGTGTGGCGTTATATAAAAAAAACATACGACAAACTCTAGCAAGACTATGCAATATGCAGCAAGACTATGTAATTGATTTCCCATTAATTGTATTTATATCAAGAACCAAAACTACATGCTAATTTTCTCGTTAATCCAATGGCCAATGTTAAATATCGGTCAGATCATAAATTTAATATGTACTTGATTTTCTGCGATGGAAAATTAAATAAATTATTGTTTAATTTATACAACATTATAAAACCAGTTCCGGTAATAAAACATCGTTTTCATGTTGCGCGCACCACAGAGGAGAATTTATTTTCGTATAACTTATTTGTAATAACCACAATAATAAACGTACAATTAATAAGTTATACTATATAGTACAGCTTGCTGTCACAATGGTTTATATAGTAACGAGCGAAGCAACTATGTCAAACTTTAACTATACCGTCCCGACGGTCGAAATTCGTACGTAATTCCTTTGGTCGATGGTTTACTTCACATTGAAGAAACTAAATGTAATACATTACAATAAAAAGTTTAGCTCTCTGCACATCTCCGCGTAAACTTTAACTATGTCACATCTCAGACACCTACGTGTGTAACACTTAAATGTATGTATTTGTTTTTTTTGGGTAACTAAGTGACTAACGAACAGTCGAGCCAGATGATGGCAAGTGGTCAGCGTTGCCCATGGATATGAGCAATGCCAAGGGCGTCACTGATAAGTTATCTGAGAAGAATGAAGATAGAAGAAAGAGATTGCTGACTCTCTCACTGTCAGCCCGAATACGACGAATCGTTTGAAGTAATTCAAGCAAGGATTTATGGACTCTTAAAATTACTCTTACCGGTATATTTTTCTTTTAAATCAATAAATAGATTCATTTGTTTCAAAATTTTAAAGTCCGAGAAAATTATGAAGTTTCAAATTTTTTATTACTTACACTGAAGATTGTCAACAGCTACCCAAGAAAGGAGGAAAGAGTTTGCCTTTTAATATTTAGGTTTTATATAATCTATTCATGAAAATCCATGACGCTAAGTCAAAATATTGCTGAGAAAAATCTTCACTTGCCAGTGCAGAAAACCAACGTCGAAGCCATTCAATTACTGTTTATGTAATATTATTTTCAATATCCTTCTGGCCATGTATATTGTGAACTAGTTGACCCACCAGACATTGTTCTGTAACATATATAACCAACTTAAATGAAATAAAACACTAAACGATAAGCGAAGCAACATAATCCTGAAAATTGCATTCAAATTTGATAAGCCGTTTCTGAGATTAGCTTGCACAAACATACAGACAATCAGACAAAATGAAAAATTTTTTTGGTTCCCTTTGCGTATATAAAGGTCCCCCATTATGAATTTTTAAATATATTTGCCACGTACATACAAAGCTTCCTTCCTTCTCAGCTATTTTAAAAATGGTATAAAAAGAACACTTTAGGAACGACGTCGGTGCCTACGCTATAGTTAATGGTAACCAGCCCAGCTCAGCCTAAAAAATACGTACCACTTATTACTACTATACCAGGAAAATAAGTAACGTTATTCCAAAGCTCCTTAATACCATTAAATCAGTGGCCAAGAATGGTTCAAGAGATTCCAAACTCATGAAAATCAGTGAACGAAATTCTAACGAGGCAAAATATTATACACGAGAATTCCTTGAATTTTAAGTTTACAGAGGAAGTACTTTCATTCCAGCGATGGAAAGGGAATTCAAGTAGCAACATTTTCGTTAAAGTTACTTGTTAAAGGAGTTAACTGGGGTGTGATGCATAATAATGGCTTTTTATTGTACGCCTTCGAGTTTGTTAAGCTCCGTAAGGGACTTGCCTGATAGGACGAGATGTTAAGACGGGAAAGTGAATTTTTGTCTACGCTATCACAAGACATTCTGAAGATTTCGCGTTAGTGCAAGATAGGTCCACCACGTGAAAGCTATCTTGAAGTAAATTTCTACAAGTTTTGACACTTAAAGTCTTCCATCCATTACCAGATGTTATATTTCTGCATTTGGGGAATAAATATTGACTTTACGGAGATCAATCCGATCCAGGGGCAATAAAGCACATATATCTGGAGGCAATAATTCCTGTATTAGAATGAAAGTCCTTTAAAACGTTCCATACTCGGTAAAAAGAGCATAAATCGCCCCACCATCAAATGAACCGAAGATTGAAAGAAAAAGTTAAGATTATGTTGGATCTAAAAAGTTTTAGGAGAGTTTGCTTAAACAATAACGAGAGGTCTAATTCTAAGTAGACTCTTCAAATCTCTTAGATAAGGACCATAAGAATGTTGGTCACCTATCATGGTGATAGATCTTCAAACACCACCTGGACACCTGGCGTTCATATGCAGTACGGTTTTCACGACATTTTCTTCAACCTCGTACGTGTAAACTGTGGAACGAACTTCCTGCATCAGTGTTTCCACATTGCTGATATGGGTTCCTTCAAGACGCGAGTCCATCGCTTCCTTCTTGGGCTAGCAATGCGTTGGTTGCATCCCAGGTGTTGCTATTGTCCATGGGCAGTGATCTCATCATCAGGTGACCTGTTTGCGTAAATAAATAAGCTATTGAGTTTTATACAAATTTAGCAGTTCACTCGACGCGGATGCGACAGTTCACTAAATGTGGGACCAAAGTTGTTCAGTTGAACTGAAAGTCCCAACTCGATTGAAGACGCCGTGGGTTTTAGGAAACTATTGAATCCATTCTGCACTGAAAGTATCTTAAAAGCAAAGAACTTGCGCTTTTGAATAGTTTTATCTTTTGAGAACTCTTTAATAGGACATTGTAATTATTCCGTTCATTTTTAGGGTCAAACTTAGAAAAATCTTCGGGGCACGTAATTAGATTTTGGGAGTGTAGTATATGTGTAGATAACTCTGTCGTCTCCTATACACACTTTGATAAGACACACAGATTAACAGAAGTTGAAGTGAAGGATGCCCATCTCTAGGAATGTAGTTATCTGTGCAGATGTAGGATGAATTTACTCTATGACAAAGCGCGGGAATAGGAGATTATGATACATGGTGCAGAGGTGAAAAATATTATTAACGCATGTGATAGGAGCCGACATTCCCATTGTTATAATGTTAATAGTATAGTATAGGGTATTCAGTCCAGGTCTACTTCGTCCCCTCGTGTCGCATTCTGGTGAACAAAGGACGAAGCTGTGGTGTCAAGTCTGTGTTATAAACGTCTGAACCTTACCCAAAGAACTTTAGGCAAAACTTGATAGACAAAAATGATAGACTGCGTTGGATAACTTATGTAGATACTTCTATTATATAGAATCTTATACTTAAAAAAAACACTGGCCAGCATATTAATTATTAAACCCTGAATCCATAATTGTTTAGTAGTATGTTTTATATTATTGCACATAATTTAGCACAATATTACATACGTAGTAGTTTAAGACTTTTTAAATTTAAACCGAAATAACTAGGTAGTGAAACTTACGAATTTTCACTACGTATAGCTACAAATTGGTTGATTTAATTAAATTCAACACAGACGAGGGACATGCCAGCTGTCGATAGCGTTGTAGTTCAAAACACAAACAATTCTGTATATTCAAACACCTCCTACATTCGCAAGCTGTTATCGTGTTTTATTTATATCGTTTTAGTTGTTGAAAACTTATATTAATAGTTTATATTTAAATTACATTTCAGTTTTAGAAACATATTACATGCTTATAGCCCGGCTTCAAGTCGATCCTATGTGATTGACAGAGTTAAACAACGGCGGGAGCGGTCGGTATATGGATGGGTGACTGCCAGTGGTAAAATTTTTGGGCGTTTCCGTGCTTCGCAGGGCAATTTCAGCCGTCAGTCCCGGTTGTTATCGAAAAATAACAGTCGTCAATCCATGTTGTTCGGACAGGTTAAAAACCTTCCGTTACTCTGAGTTGGTCACTAACCCCTCCACCAATCCTCACTGGAACAGCGTGGCGGAGAATGCTCTAGACTCTAGACTTACTCAGTGATGAGGAGAGACCCCGCTTAGTAGTGTAGTGGACTCCTAATGGGTTGAAGACATTACTTGCTACGATACACGAATATTGGGATATAAAAGAAAAAAAAACAATGTTTTGAAATGAAATTAAGCCTTGTGTGTATCATTAATATATCCTACAAAATCAGCTACATAATCACATAACAATTCCCATCCATATTCTAAACGACTACATAAATAAAGTTTAGAATATACTTAAAATAACACTAAAATATACTAGTGAATACATAATTAAAGTTCTTAATCGTATATAACAGTGAGCACTAAACGGCCCTTAATTGTAGCGTCACCCTATAAATGATTTCTGAAATCACAAAGACCGTGCAAATACATATTTGCACAGCATTACAGACCGTGACACCATTCAGTATTCATGGTATTGAATCAGCATTACACTGGAGTTTACACTGCTGTCTAGGAGCGCAAATATTAATTAATCTGTTCGCTTCATTTATGTGGGCTGTACCCGTATTGTGTTTACGAAATTAAATTATGTTCGGTTTTGCGTGTGAAATCTTTTCCAGTAGGTACCTGATGTATTTAAATACACGGTGAGGTTATAAAAATAGTGAATAACTTTTTATTGGGTGTACCAATTTAGATGCTGCTTTTTTATTTGAAAGCTTGTGCTTGTCGTGTGGTTTTATATAAGTTTGAGCGACATCTGACGAGTAATTTTTGAATTATCCCTAATAACGCTCATTTACTTGAAGCGTATAACTTCAGAATCGGAATATTTAATATGGCGTATCATAATCAAGGGTTTTTTTTACTTTTGTCCGTTGACAAAGTGATTATATAAGATAACATTTGGCCTGCATTATCGTAGGAAATACTAAAAAGAAATAAAAATCTTCGGTGCCGGTTTATTTAATTGTTTTAGACCAAAGGCAGCCAATTCCTAAACTATTTTTGGGTTTGTCTTGTTTGTTACAAAGTTTTTTATGTGAAATTAATAATGTTCCGAGCCTTCCATTTACAACGACGTTTAGATGAGCACATAAATAAATGTTTCAATTACGCGCGTTGCTATTACAGTTCTGTCAGGAGTTAACAGTGTACGTTTGATTTGAGAATAGGCGTTCAAAACAGACAGACGTATAATTAATTACAGGTCTGTAGGACTGTAGGTAAATTTAACATAACAAAATAATGTAGACGCAACAATGAAATACAAATACACTTTAATTGTAGACCAAATAAAAAATACAAAATACATTCGTACATTACTTTTACAACTAAATAATTATAACAGTTTTAGGTAATTCTTAGAGAAATAAAGGATAAGATCTATTGCATTTTAAATAAGAAACACATAAAATTATTGCAATAGTTAGGTATATAAAAGCAGTCGAAACATTAATTAACCTAATCTAAGTTAATAATATATGCACCGTACTAAAGTACAACGCCAAAAAGATTTGTAATGAAATCTATTGCGTCGCAGTAATTTTAAAACATGTTACGTGTTTAAACATAAATCAATTACTGTTGTTATGTGCAGATGGATTGTCTTAATTAAATATTGGAATATCAACTAAGTTACTTTCTAATTGCTTTAATTTTTAATTAATTTCGATACGTTTCTCCATGGACAGATGGATAAAAGTGGCATTATTTACTATTTATTTAAGGTCATACTGCACGGAAAACCTCTGCTAAATCATGATTGTTGTCGTTGATGATTATGAGTGATTTTTTACCATTAATATGTATGCAGTGGATTTTTACGCGAAACCCTGTTAGAAAACGTATAACAAACCATTGGGCTATCACTGTAAGAAAATAAACTCAATATAATCTCTGTATAAACTTCAGAGGTCCTCAAAGACATGATGTCATCTAACTCCCTTTCATCTGAAAATAGTTTTAATCTAAAAGTCAACAAGAGCCTCCAGTGATCTTTCATTACGCTTTATCTTGATGTTATTCCAACTTTGTAATAGAAAAGGTGACGTAGAGACATCAGATTACGATTCTATTAGGTATTAAATGAGTTCAAAGACGTCCAGCACTACACTTAGTATAAGTAAGATTCTATTTTAGTTCGGTCTGTTATAATAAAACTAGAAAGACGTTATGGTATAATGTTAGAAATTCTCATTCATAGAAGTTGGAAAATGGAAAATAAAATGTTAAAATTTGAGTATAAAATTTCGAGTATATATTTTGTCTCGCGAATCACATTAAAACCACATGACAACGACAATATCGTACAAAACGACGTGGTTTTATAGGGAAAGACGATATTTTATATACCAAATCAAGTATGGATAGAATAGCTGACATTGGAACCAAGACAGTTTAGACTTTTTTAATACTACAAATACATAATTTAACATTACATCCGAAATCACAATATCACTACATCCACTAGCGACAGACATTAATGCTTGCTTTCAACCCATTAATAGTCCGCTACTGAGCACGGGTCTCTCATCATTGAGA
>DWJN01002786.1:0-14640 GCA_018248895.1 Carystus phorcus
GTAGTTCCTGAGATTAGCCCGTTCAAACAATCAAACAAACAAACTCTTCAGCTTTATATATTAGTATAAGATATATAAAGTATATTAACAATATTTTACCATACAAAAGCTTTAGAGTAACTTTAGATAATTTGTAACATATTATAGGTTTGTAGATTTAGCCATATGTTATATTTTATTTAATCTAACTTTCATTCTTAAAGTACTATAAGAATCATTTTGTACTAATCACAACAAACCACTAATTTCCATTTCATGCATCTTCTATAATTATATCTGCCACAAGGCACAAAAAATACTGAAATTAAAGGACATAAACAGCTGAGATCACAAATGCGATACACATTCAATTTCATTCAGTAGAAAGGTTACTTGCCAAGCCATGGAGTAACAGTGAATTTAAATCCAAGATAACCAACTATAATCCTTGCCTATAGATGTTATATAGGTGTTATAGATGTTATTCAACCACTTGCCCATCCAACTAAAAGTTAAAATGAATTGCTGTACAAAAACCATCTAATCAAATTTTTTATAGTAAAGTATAAGGTAACAGTGTTGAACATTTTTTTATTAAATATAGGTTATTGCTTGACTACAGTTTTCTTGAGTTACTTACTTGTCACTTTCCCATCTGAGCTCATGATCAGATTTTAAACTTTTTTCTACTTCTATGTTCCACAATAAGTCCTTATATTTTTTTTGCATTTCATTCAGTGGTGGTGTTACAACTGGCAATCTCTCCACACACACCCCAGCCACTATATCCCATGGAGATTTGGATCCGGCAAGGCCTGAAATAAAATATTAAAGATTAAATATCTTCACCCACATTAATAATAAAATTAAAAAGATAGGTTATAATTTTGAACGTGAACCTCTTATAAATATCCTGTAATGATGAAGTTCTGTATGAAGTACTCTTTTAAAAAACATTTTTTGGGTACCGTAGCCTTAAATATTTGTCGATTTTAATTAATTGATAATATCGGTATGAAGAAATATTTATAATCTCCAATTGTATACTTTCTTTCTGTTTCTGAAGTTCTGCTTTTCTAAGCACAAACTTGGGCAACAGTGTAATTAAGTCTTTAGTTCTTTACACTGAGTAAGGCAACAACAGGCTAATCTAATATTATGATTTATCCCAAATGACCAGAATAATTAATACAATCTTTCCTAATTTCTCTATGGCATATCACAGCTGATAATGACAAATTGACATTTGTCTTTTGTCATATGTTGACAATACAACGCTGACAAGTGACAATTACAGCTATACTGTTTTAAGGCGTTGCTGCCTTAGATACCAGTTTTTAGGCTGTGCATCCAATAAAAATGTCATATGAGCACCGAAAAGAAAAAAGTTTGCGGTTGCGCTAGTCCTTACAACACACATATTAGTATGTAAAAAGTGTGATTTCCGAGTAAGTAGTCTACTACTAGTCGCAAATGACCGATGTTAATTTTACGTGGCAAGTGCTTGCAATATTAATATCACTAAAAAGGTCACGGAGGCTTTGTCATCTAAAAGAGAAACGTAAAAATCTTAATTTTTTTTATTATCTAACTCTAACCAAATCACGGCAATCACATAATATCTAGCTAGGTGGGAAAAAATTCAACCACCGTGGACGAGTACAGAAAGAATTATAATATATAGTACAGCAACCTCCATTATTAGCCATATTGTATATTATCTCGTCCGTTATTTCCTGTTAAAGTCGACCAAAATTTTGTCATCAAATGTACTATTTGCAGATGACTGCTCCAATTGCGGAGGTTGGCTTCGAATCATGTTGTTTTTTAATAAAAAAAAAATTTTGGTTTCATAATAGCTTAATATTTTAACTTGAATACATATTTTCCGTAACTAAGTTACTTCTATGGTGCACAAACAATTGAGAGTTATCCAATTATCTATCTAACTGTAAGAATTTATTACATTTTGTAAAATTTAAAATATAATATCTGTGATATTATTTTGTGCTGGCAATACATGAGCAACGAACGTCTTTCGCTGATTCGTTCGTTCTTTTCGGCTCTCTGTGTCACTGAAAGTAAGCAATGAATTTGTTTTTCGAACTTTAATCCGATTTAATAATAGTGATTACTGTAGTAAATAAACTTTTTATAGTATTTACGATCCCGTTGTATTGTTGCACTTTAGGCTCCATTGATATTTTGTGAAATATTGTGATAAAGGAATCAAAATAAATTGTCAAAGTGGTGATAGGTTATGTCAGTGTATTTATTTTATTTTTAGGCCTCAACATGAAGCAAATCGTGGCGAATCAAAAAGTTAAAATCCCCGACGGACTTACAGTCCATGTAAAGTCCCGACTGGTAACTGTAAAGGGGCCTCGAGGTATTCTAAAGAGGAACTTTAAACATTTGGCGGTGGATATTCGCATGATGAACCCCCGATTGTTGAAGGTGGAGAAATGGTTCGGTTCTAAGAAGGAGCTCGCTGCGGTCCGAACCGTCTGCTCTCATGTCGAGAACATGATCAAAGGTAAAAGATTTTTAATCCATTTTCGCATTTCAGTACAAGACGGTATGAGATGTAATATAACATGTTTTTAGAAATTGTCCTATTAGTATGAGATTTAACTCATCCCTCTAATAACACATTATTTTGAGCTATATTTGATAATGCTTATGAAGTTGTGATTTCTATTAAAAACATGTTATGTATACTTTATTGATGACCAAGATAAACTTACTATAAACAAGTATCAATTCTAATAAATTTGTTGTTTTTCTGTGTTTATTGTGTTGTATAGTGTAGTGTATACTGGTTATTATTATAAACATGCTATTTTTATATTTATTTAATTTAGATATTGTTAAGGATTTAAGAATTTTGTTAGTTTTATATTGAAAAAAGCATTTGAGCCTTTCCCTGCTTACTAGATTACTCGCCTCTTTTCGTATTTACACGAAAACTGTTTTGTTTATGCTTTATTTAACTGTAACATAAGTATACTTTGTATAAACATTTAAAAATTCAAGTCAAAATTTACGGCTATATAAGGCTAGAAAGGCAAAATATAAGGCTAGAAATGTAAACCTTAAACATTTTACATTTTTTTATAGATACTTTAGTGTTATATGCGAAAATTCAATAAATGAGTTCATTATTTGTATAATAGCACAATTTGGGATTTGTATTATTATAATTTACCATTGATGTGGATAGTAACTTAGATTGCAGTTAAATGGGGCATTTACTACTGAACATGTTAAAAATATGCTCTACAATTTACAGTTAACTTTAATATATTGTATACTTTGGGGAATCTATTGATCGTAATTGAGTTATATTCTCAAGGGTCTTAGGGTAATGGAGTAACAATCCTAGATTTAACTAGACACTAATCCTGTGGTGTTTCTGATGTCCATGGGCGAGGGTGAACACTTATATGTGGCTTGTCTACTTGTTTACTATTAGTTACATAGAAAAAATATATATATTGTGTTGTATTTTAGTTTCAAAACATTTAAATACAATATAAGAAGTTTTGTATTTTACTACAGACTTTATTTATTAGATGAGTATTTGATGTTATTATGGGACCTTTTCGAGATTAATATACCCTTCTGCAACCTCCCCCGAATACAGGTCTCCATTGCCGCACAGTCTGATTATATAAAAATGTCTATATTTCAGGTGTCACTAAGGGTTTCCAATATAAAATGAGAGCAGTATACGCTCACTTCCCCATTAACTGTGTAACAACAGAGGGTAATACCATAATTGAAATCCGTAATTTCCTTGGTGAGAAGTACATCAGGAGGGTAAAGATGGCACCAGGTGTAACTGTTGTTAACTCGCCCAAACAGAAGGACGAGCTTATCATAGAAGGAAACTCCCTGGAGGATGTGTCCAGCTCAGCAGCCCTTATACAACAGTCCACAACTGTCAAAAACAAAGATATCCGAAAATTCTTGGATGGTCTCTATGTTTCAGAAAAGACTACAGTTGTGATGGATGAGATATAATACCAATAAATCTAAAATTTGAATTTCAGTGTTTTATTGTGACTAATACTACCTTTAAAACAAACAAAATGACAAAATAAAACAATGCTACATAAGATTTTTCTTCTAGAAAACTTTAGGTCCTTTAAAAAATTTTTTTTAGTATTTTGTGTTGAATGATACTTCTTCACCCATTTCAAATACTCAATCTGTCTGTTTATACACTGCAGAACAATGGACAACTTTTTGGTGCTTTCAATATCTGTTTTGCACTGCAGGAAACATTTGCCTGGTTAGCAATTACTCTTGCCTATAGTCTTTTTTACTGCAGTGTCCGAGAGAGTATCCCACCTTTGATTCTGTGTCTATGATGTTATTTAGTATACTGATGACATTACAGAGAGGGCCATCAGATGTCTTGTTTACATTTTTCTGTTATTTACTTGTCATACTTCCTTCAAATTGGAGCTGGAATCACTGTAAACAAAGTGTTACCTAGCAACAACCAGATGCAGTAAACTTTGTTTTATCAGTAATTTAATGTTTTTCTAGGTACGATTTGATATAATGTTTAGTATTAACAAATCAAACATATTTTTTAATTAAATGTATCTGTTAAAAGGCGTAGTTATATGAATACGTATTAACTTCACATATTAACCTTCATGTCGTAATACAAGTTATTTTTACTCGTATTTATCGGTAAAGTCTAGCATACATCGAAATAGTATCTACATCTTGCGAAAAGGCTACTAATCGCTTCACGTAAATGAGGTCGTGGGAGCGTGTTTTTAAAACATGATATTGGTTTAACTAATTTTCACACAGTTTGTGGCTAATAAAGATCAATACTAAGTTGATTAACGAAGTTACCAAATATAACTATGAGCAGTTTACTTCAATGATATGATTTTGATATGCGTATGTCAATCAGTGAAAACTCTACAAAGGAATTTTAATAGTTTGTTTACATTTATTCCGACTCCGATTTGAACCAAGTATAGATGACTATTATTTTTGGGTATACAACTTTCGTATACCTTTCTTCTTGTTGTCCATATAGAGAAGTTAACGCTTAAACCCTAAACATCATTAAGTATACGGAATGAATAAACCATTGTAAACAATGCAATTCACAGTATTTCTTCTATATGTAGAATTATACAATTTACAATGGCCAAAAACACCATACGTCTGTTAAAAAAATTTAGAAACAACATTGTCAATAATCAACGGTACCTCTACTGAATAGCTAGCTTGAAAATCAGAAGCAGTATGTTAAGATCCACAATTTGTTTTATTGAAAACTAGGTAAAATATGGGTAAATAAAAAACAACATAGAATTTTCAACGTAAATAATTTTATTCAAACTAGTCTAATGAACATTACTAACTGATAAACATTGTACATCTGCAAATATGGGGAATTTGTAATTGTTGTAACGTTAAGTAGGTGTGTTAAGAATATTATATAACTTTTAATACTTTATACAAGTAACACAATTAATTCAATAAAATATCTACTTAGCACAAATAAAATAAATAACTAGTAAACAAACAAGTCATTCTTATTTTGTTAATAATTCAGTGTAGTATCTTAAGGAATAAATTATAAATAGATTAAAACATGCCGGTTATACACATAACTACATCGAGCAACTGTCCAATTGCTAACAAGACAAGATTAATAATTCTTATATGCGCCATCTTACAACTACAAACATTTGTGTTATATTAAATAGAATTCTAAAATATGAAAATGATTTCATAATTTATTTACATTTTTGTTATTTCATCAGTTCACGACAAGCAAAACACAACAAGTATAAATTAAGTACGAGAAATTATTTTGAAAAATTTTGTGGGTCAAATTAAAAGTAAAACAGGTCAAACATCGCTGGTAACAATTCGCTAATAAAATTCATATAAATAATATTTTTTTTAGTTCCATATTTTTATTCATTACGCAAAAATGGTAAAAGTCACGCGGATAAAAGTCGAAATAATAATTTGCACTAGCAAAATTGAATATACACAAACAATACATTTTAAGTACATATCCATTGGACTATTGCACGTAGATTAAATTGTCGTTTTAAAATCATAAGGGTAGACCCCTTAGGTCGGTACGTGCTCGCGCCTAATGCCATATTTGCAGATGGGCATTACATTTCGTAAGAAAATAAAATTTTCAATAAATAAATGTCAAACTCTATTCGGCGAGACATTTCACACCATAACACAATATCTTACTATAAAAATTATCAACAAACAACTTTGCACCTCGCCTAAGTGATAAGGAGGATGTCGGTGTGCAGAATGTCATGAGATTCAATGGCTACGATACGAATTGCCGCTTGAGCAAATAATTCTGATTACATACGTCTTAGCCTAGCCATGCAGGACTTGCGTGAGGTGGGTTCGACTACACAGTATTAGAATAACGTTAACAACTAGTAAATTTGTCATTACGTGGTATGTAATATCACCAGTGCGACGCGGTTCAACGCATTTATATTCAAAATCTGCGCACAAACACTGCTGAAGTATAAAGATAATAATTCAGTGTACTCTAGAAACCCGATCTATCAACAAATTAACACGATTAATATCATTTAAATTTTAATATACAATTCATTTACATAGTTCAAAGAAGCGTAATATCTGAATTTAAACGATAGTGTAAATATAATGCAATAATTATTCTATGTCACGCAACATCGGGTTTACAAAGTGAAGTTTTATACAATAAAGTTTAGCGCATTACTCTACGTGTAAGCTACGTCGGCAACGATCGCTCAGTTCCGTCGCGCGAGTCAAAGTTCATAAGTATACAATATCAAAACGAGGTACACTAACCGATCTCGGATGGGTTGCCTATCAAGCGGTGACTCATGAATCGCATCAATAAATGGTAGAGTCTACAATCACACGTGTATCTATCGGGCTCGCGGTCCGTCTAGCGTGCTACTTACGGAAAGGTTAACATTTGGATGACTTTCATACGACCGACACTTGCTTTTAGAAGTAAAAAACTGGCAGCGATACGTATATTACCAGTGTAAGTTGGCCTCGCGTCGTTCTCGATTTGACTTCGCGCGCAGTCCTACTTATACTGGTTACCGCTAAAAGTAGGTTTCAGTCGGTGCAAGCTCACCAAAGGACGAATACTAGTATCCGTACTATGAGAGGATAATCGGGGCCGGATCGAAGCTTATTGCTCGTGTGGTGGGGTCCCGGGGGCCTCACAGCGGGTCGCGGCGCGGCACCCACACCGTGGGCCCGCTCTCGGCGCTGATCACCGCCTTCACCTTCGAGTAGATCTCCTCGGGCGTATCACCTGTCACAACCGCTGTGAACAAGTATTACAATCTCATTTATAAAAAGATCACATATATTAAAGAAATTAGGTAATTCGGTGGCAAATTAGTCTTGCATGCGTACGATACGGAGGTTCAATAGAGAAAAGTGATGACAGTACATAGACAAAGGAAGATAGGTAAGATAGACTGCATATACGAAGAATAACAAATATCTAAATATATATAACTCAAAAGTGACTGACTATAATATCATAAATAAACTGCTCATTGTTATATTTTGTTAATTCTTTAATCAACTCAGTATTGATCAATAGTAACTACAATCTGTGAGAGAATAATTTAAACAAATATCACATATCACTTTGTGGTTTAAAACACTTATACTCCCACAACCTTATTTACATATTTAAATCTTTTTCGCAAAATGTACTATTTTGGTGTTTGCTTGACTATACCGATAAATATGAGTAGAAATGACTTTAATGTTAAGACATGAACGATAATATATGAAGTTAGTATTTTTTTCACTACGCCTTTTAATACATACATTTAATTGAAAATGAATTTAATTGTTAATAATAGACATTAATTAAGAAATAGTACCGACACAAACATTCAAACTAATAATACAACAAAAAGGTTACTACATTGGTTGTTAGTTGTTGCTAGGCAACGCTTTGTTTACATTTATTCCGGCTCCAGTTTGAAATATAAATTAATACAGCTATGCTACAGTTTTATCATTAGTATATATTAAGCCACACTAACCTGTAAAGTATTCGGCGAATTCTTGCTCCATTTTTAGAGCGCGTTCGTAAGTTTTCTTCGCTTGTTCCTCGGTCATTCTCTTAGTCATTTCCCTGGAGATAAAAATAATCAAATCAACTCTACGTCTTTAACTTATGAGCCAACGAATATAGATAGATGTTGTCAAAATACTTACATAATAGACTCTACACTCTTTGGTTTAATAAATATGGCAATAGGATACAGTTGAGCCACTTGTAACCTTTTTATAGCGTTACCGCTAACGTCCAAAATGCAATGTTTGCCCTGGAAAATAAAAAATATTATATAATACTGATTGAAAATTGTCAAAATAAATGTACTGACAATTGACACTTCCACAATGGCCGCCACGCGGGCCGCCGTTCGCAGGGTCTTAGGTTCGATTCCCAGCTAGGCAGAAATTTTAAAGATGACTTTAATCTGTTCTACACTACCGCCAAACTATTGTACACTGCCGACAAACTGTTGTACACTGCCGACAAAATGTTGTACATTGCCGACAAACTGTTGTACAATTCGGCAGAGATGTACATTGTATCACTCTAGTTATTTGAGAAGGGAAAAAAGTCTTTGTGTTATCTATGGCACCCGCGATCCTAGTATGGAGAAATGAGTGTGTGCCGTTATTTAAAAAAATTGGAAAATTAACACCGTTTGAATACCTTTTCAGCGACCTCTCGCACCGAGGCCACGGAGGTCCCGTACAGGTTGTCGTTATACTGGCCGGCCTCTATGAACAAGTGGTTTTGTATGTCGCGCTCCATTTGCTCGCGACTCGACACGAAGTGATAGTCGCGCCCGTCCACCTCATAGTCGCGTCGGGGTCGTGTCGTATCTGAAAATTATTTATAATTACGTTCATTCTTTTCTAACCGATACCAAATTAAATTTTTATATCTATTATAGTTATATAGACTTGGAACTCAAAAGTTTGTAAAAATTATGACTTTTCAATATTAAAATGCCATCGAGTCCATCTCATAATATACCGGAGTCTACTCGATAATGGCTCGAATGTGACGTCGCAATGGATTTGGAAGACCGTGATCATACATTAAAAACAAAACTGTAGTCCCACTCACGAGGTACGCAGCTACCGAACTTGTCCGGGAACTCGGATATGAGATCGTCATTGATTCTGTCCTTGAGAGGTCCGAGGATGATCACCGGCCGGGTGTACGTTATAGTCAGCTGCTGTACCGTCTCATACGACAACACAGTCTCGTCTTGACCTGCAAACACAAGTTACATCGCTTAACTCAACAAACACTACCACCGTCGATGTTAGGTGATCGCTAAGTTAGTCGTCAATATTACTTATCCATGGTGTCTAAGTGATTATTTCGTAATAAACTATATTGCGATAAACACCTATTTGTATATAGCGTTACAATACATTTATAAAAGCCACTACGGAGTTGATGACGGATTATAATTAGACAACAGGTGTTTAGCTCGTATGAATGTATGTTGAGATAGAGACATATGGATTCCTATAAATATTCCATCATTTAATCACGGCTAGCGGCTAATGCTATTGAATTGGCTACGTTACTTAAATATAGGCCTATTTATTATATTGTAAACTAATTTAATCTGTATACACTTAGATAGGATACATAGTTTTAAGTATAATAATCTAGAAAACGTTTTAATGCCTATATCTAATCTACGGCTAGAATAAAAACTAGATCCGGTAGAAACTAAAAAACTATTTAAAAATTTGTAAGAGAAGAGAATACGCAAGCACTTTACTACAATTGACAAATAAGTATCAAAATTGATATATTTCTAATACGTTAGTAGAATGCTTGCATTAATAAATATGCCAAAAAATTACATGCTCCATTTTGATTTCGATCGCAAATTAAACGTAATTAACAAACGGAACATTCATTCCGTGCGGTTTTTATCGCACGAAAATTATCCTGTAAACGGATATTTAAATCCTAATACACAAAAAACTGCGTCGTCTAGGCAATAAAAAGCTTACAATAAATAAACAGCACATCTAAATTGAAGCAGTTAACAGTAACTGTGAAGAAACCAGCGCAGCGACGTCTATAAAACTGACAAGCCGTGTGATGTGCCGCGGAGACTGGTTTAACCTGTCATGCTGGTGGCGTCGAATGCGACAATGCAATGTGTAGAGCGAAGCGCGTACGCCGCGTGCGATATGTTACTTGTATTTCTACGACAAACGGCGCAAACAATCCATTAATCTAAGTCGGATTTCAGAATACACCATATCAAATTTTTGAACAAATATTAAGGTCGACTCTAGTACAATCTAGTACAATCATCGGACACATTCGAATTTTCACTGAATTATCTCTAAGTCGAATACAATGTACTATTAATGAGAAAATTCATTAATGTGCAGTTAAATTGCTTCTTCACAATGCAAATTATGTATCATTACAAATCTGTAATAATAGTAAAATATTTGTAAACCAACGCACAAACATTAAGTATATTTCTCAATAGATTCATGTCTTTCACTGCAATATACAAAATAAATTTTTGTCAATCACTACTATTAATTAGCGACCGCAAACCCTGCTTCTAATATTAAAACGATTATATTTAAAAAAGAGTATTTAATTAATTTGTTACAACCAATGAAAATACTTAAACAACCGTGAATTGAGAAGTCACGTAATAATTTGATTGAATGTTACAATTTTATTGTCGTAGGAAAACACGTAACGTATCCCGTGCGCAGTGCGTGCGTAATTGCGGACTGCATGCACGCCAAGCGGCGGCGAGTGCGACAGAGGCGGCTCTTGTGTCCTCGTGTGCTTCCAGTGGCCCCACTCTCCCCTCCACAACGACTATTAAGCCTCGAGTCTATACCCTCGTCCCGATCGAGGCGGATCCCGACCTTAACTCGAGAGATCGCGGGCTCTCATCGTAATACTCAGGAATGAATCGATTGACGTGAGCTCGATGGCGAACGTTTGTGTGCGGAGAGGCTATTAATTATCGCGTTGTATGAATTAGAAAATAACAACTAAACATAAAAAAAAAATAATGACAAATAATAGAAAAAAATCGAGTGTTATTGAAATGAAACTACGTCTCTAATTGATGATCATAACCAGAATGCGGGAGGTAAGGTATCGGCTACGGCACTCGCAAGCTACGCCTCACTCCCAAAACTTACTCTCGTCCTCGAGATAAATTAGCGTTATCTCCTCCATCATGGGAAGTTCCACTCGGTACAAGATTTCCCCTATACGTACAAAAATTAACGTTATATACATTTTCAGGTAATCTACATCTCGCGCATAGAGACTATGCGGAAGTGATTAAGGGGATGCATCATTAAACAGCACCAGAAACGTACAATTTAAAATGGGGCGGTACAAAATGTTTTCAAACGTTCGGTTCGTAATTTGGAATTCAGCTAATTTTACTACGATTTAATGAGTAGCGCTTTTTAAATTAAACAGCAAATAAAAGTATATGCCAAGTTGATTAATCGATGATTTGTTTGATTGCTTCAGTTAGGCAACTAGAAGCACGGGAGACGGGCCAGCGTCCATAAACCAATCGGTGATCTCTGCGACCCCGACACGTACATAACTACGACACGGTGACGAACCAATCAGCGATGAAGTCTCCTCTCCAACCGACCAGCCTGCGACCTTATTTACTTTATAAATACAATGCACACATACATTGCTAGTCGCTTGCCAATATTTGGCCCTCATATTTGACACAGCGAACACTATTTATATTTCAGTAATTATCTTACAATCCATGCAGATAATTTCACCTGATGAAGTATTCGAATTTGCTTGGAAGTCAAGAAATTATAAATAATTTCAAGCAACTTTTAATCTGAATAGAATTTATTTTTACTTTCCTGATTCATTAACTTATCATGAATAATAAAAAGATTGTCATGGATTACAATATGACAAATATATATGTTTGGCACAGACAATGGGGTTAGAGAGCAGACGATAAATCTAGCTAACATACAATTGAGCACATCGCTTCAACGTCCTCTGGCCGCATACATCGTATCATTTGATAAGCAACAGTTATGTAACGCAGATACTCAGATATATCTATACCTCTATGATTAAAAAAGCATCACCATGCTTTTCCACAGACACTACAAGCGGTAACTTACACTGATCCGGAACATTCTTAACAATATTATAATCGTGGGAAAACAATTACATAAATACGTACAATTACATATTATAAATGTTTATAACGGGAAATATTATATTATAGGTAAAACAAAACGATAATATTCTTGGTTATTGATTAAAATAATAGGTTGTATTGATCTAAACTAACTGACGGCAGTGACAATAATCCATTGATCAATTAATATCAAATATTTCTCAAATTACCTAACTGTGGGAACATTTTAGTAGTCATTACGAATATTTGTATATGAGTTTATTTGAATAAAAATCCTCACACCCATGTTGTTTAAACCCTCTTACCCATCCCAGCTGCAAGGTATAATTTAAACCAAAGCAAATTAAAATAAGAACATATAAATTCAAGTCTAACTTTTATTATAAAAATGCCCTAACATTTATATGCCAACTTTATCCTATGCCCTCTTCATTCTTCTTTCAGTTTCATATGACCATATTGGATTTACAGTGAAATCTTAAGTGAAATGAGGACATATTTTCCAGAAGATTTTTTGTATTAGTCCATATTATGTTCCATTATTATAATTACTGAAGGATATGTGACAATTCGTTAACCCACTGTCATACAGTAATAAATACCAGTGTGAAAATGTACACCAGTGTTGGAAAAGCGTTTGTTACCAAAATAATCCAATTCCAGTACCCTCAAAATACACTGAAAGTCTTTCCATACCCATATCCAATGCGAGTACAGTTAGATAAAGCGCATAGCCCCAAATGTAAAAATGACCTATATATTTATATTATAAAGTGGTTATTGGCAGTCGCATGAAAGGAATGCGTATTACATATCGAGACCTTATCGATCGCAGTGACATCGCGAGAATCATGCTTCTACTAGTATAATAACTTAACGGTAAATATAAATATAATATCATAATTATATAACATAT
Source organism: Carystus phorcus (assembly GCA_018248895.1). Taxonomy (NCBI): domain Eukaryota; kingdom Metazoa; phylum Arthropoda; class Insecta; order Lepidoptera; family Hesperiidae; genus Carystus; species Carystus phorcus. Next base: position 13,177 of record DWJN01002786.1, read on the forward strand.
TAATGACTACGAAAACTACAACAATACTAAATCAAATGTCGATTTTTATCTCCCAAGTGCTTTCAATACCATATTATCAACTACGCTAAGAAAAACAAAAAAAAGTTACATTTTATATGCAAGTAATTTCGTCAGTAACATACGAAATTTGTTATAATTAAAATACTATTACTTAACATAGTATCAGACGTTCGCACGAGTCTCCCAAGTATGCGATAAACGATAATAAATTGTAATCCACGATCGATAAGAAAACGTTCGGTATTATGTCCTACATACGAAAACAGCGAGATAGCATAACTAGTAAATAATAAGGGGAACACAAATTGTGCACTCACCGTCCGCATTAGTGTCCTCTTGTGTGTAACAAAGCATGAAAGCTGTAACAAAATGTGTGTATTATAGAATTGCCTGATTAATACACAATCCGCTTACACATACATGTATGGGCCCAGCGAGATTAATACATAGGCACTTTGAAAACAGACATTAGTTACCAATTATATTTAGTGACATTATGAAATCAATGAGATATCTATATAGAATTTGTAAGCATTACCTCAATTTTATTCCTATATTAAATATTAATCATTACGTTTTTATTACACATGTTGATAGTTAGGCGTAAAGCAAACACAAAAAGTTAATTGGAGACCATTAATATTGGGATTTGTGTATCATTGAAACAAAAAAAAAAATGTCTAGAACATTCTAATATACACGGGGTATTCAAATTAATGGGACTAAGTATAACATATGAAGTCAGTGTAAATAGTCGTTGTGATGAAAGATAATATAATACCTCCATTTTTATACTAAAAAAATATCATAATTACGATCATAGAAATGAAGAAGGATTAGGAAGGGAAGTATTAAGTTATCCCGAGATTTCAAAATAAAAATAAAACCCCATTAATATTCCAATAGTTATTCAAACATACAACACCAGTGTTACTTAAAAAAAAATATTGTACTTGTAAATTTTTACTTTGTACAAATATCATAAGTCTTTTGTCATAAGAACAAAATTGTATTTAAGTGTTATAGAAAATTATTGCAAATAAAAGTGGAGATCATCGAAACCTTGTTTAACGATATATTAACATTAAAATAAATTAAGCTATCATTTGGCCTGCCGTCAGGACACCGAAATAGCGTGCGAAAGCGATTTCATAGTGATGAAGAAATGTTGACTTTGTGTACTGACAGAAAAAAAATGTCAAATTAGTACTCACGCTCCTGGTCCGAACCATCTTCCGACTTGCCATCTTCCCGGCTCTTCATGAAGGGGAACTTTCTGCTGAACGACAGCGACTTCTTTTTCCTTTCTAGAGTCGACTGGCTCTGAAATTTAAGTCCAAGCCCTTGTTACACTGTCTGCGTGTGTGTCTACTGTCACTATGTGTCTACTGTCACTATATGTGTCTGCGTGACGCAACTTTCACCACTCCGGAGCACCCAGAT
>DWJN01002787.1:0-14640 GCA_018248895.1 Carystus phorcus
GTTACTTGTTCGAGATGAACACAGAGTATACGACGAAGTCCAAGACAATGTTAGCGGGATCGATCAAGAACCTAGTGTCGGAAACCTTAAAACACACAGTAGTCCAACGGTACGTACATGGAGGTCGGCGTGCGCGATGCGCTGCACGGGCGCGTGCTCGTCGTGCTGCGCCATCAGCCACGCGGGCAGCAGCCGCTTGATGTGCAGCGCCACCTGCCGTCCGCACTTGCGCACTATCGCGCCGTGGCACGTCTGCAAATACACTTTTGTTAATAATAATAATAAGTAACGCCACACACTCGTAGTCTCACACTAGGATACCCGGTGTCGTGGGTGCCATGAACAACATAGAAAGACGATAACAAACCCACCCAGACCGAGAAAAGAAATTTGAATTCATCATTTAAATTTTGGTCTAGCTGGGACTCGAACCCAAGACCCTTCGAACGGCGGTTCGGCGTGATGACCATAACGCCACGCGGGTCGGCAATTATAAATAATATATGTATATGCATACATTACTCGGTTATCTTCGCCCTTAAACTTCACAAATGACAAAACCCTAAAAAAGGAGGTTAACAGTACCAAACATTGCAGTGTTACGACCGATTTTGCTCATTTTCGACTATCTTTCATTTGTTTTCATTTCTGTCTAATCAATTTATCTAATGTGGTCTTTAATTAATCATGGTTTTGCGCTCCAACAACTCTTTTGGGTATTCGTTCTTAGTGTTGTTAAATATACACTCTTTAATCAGTCCAGTAAAATAGATTTTTTAAAGACTTGGGTATGTTTGTAAATAGTCTCTGAATTTCCTTATTAAGGCAAGAACTCCAAATTGCATATTCCAAAATTGCTAATGCATCATTTCTTTGATTATGTTTCCAAATGTTGTTCTTCTCAGATAAATAAATGTGTGGGCTTTCATGACCAACTGTAGCTACATGCTCTACACATTTCACTTAATCACCGATGCATTGTCGCCCGAAAAAAAAAGAGAAGAAAGAATGTAACTGGCTTTCAAGCTCCAGCAAGTGAACTCATTTGTCATCGTAAAGAGGAACACTCACCTGTGTCGCCTCTCGAACCTTCCTGTCCATATCAACAGTCAATGATGGATAGTAGTGTGCCCAGCTCCCCAGCGCGCTGACCACCTCCTCCTTCTCACTCTTAGCCACAAGATCGTCGAGTTCATTAAGGGCCTTTAAATATCATTATTCATTTAAAAATACGACAGTCAATTGGTTGATGTTAATTTTTATAATACTAAACAATAAACTAATGTTAAACCAAAATCTTATTATTAGAGAGTAAAACAAAATATATTCTTATATAACTAATAAATTTAAAGTAGAAACTTAAAAAAAAACAATTTTTAAATACACCGAAAAGATTTAAATAACCTTTCACTATACACTTATAATGTCTTTACATTATTGTATGTATAGCTTGTCAAAAGATTTAACCTAAATTAAAACTTAAACCAAAATCAATTAGATTAAGTTACTTAATTTATTTATTTATCTATGCAAATTAATCTCACAACAAGCTTTTAATCATATACATTTTGTAAGTTAATAGTAAGAATTTAGAACAATGTTGCACAACTAACCATACATTGTAATGTACAACTAAATGAGTATGCAAAATTTCAGCAATTGGTTGAGGATAACTGCTTCAAAATTGAGTCAAAACATTCCACACTAATAAACAGTTATATACATACACTGCACATTAAAAAAATTTTTTTACTACACATATAGAAATCAAATCATATTTTTTTTGTCTGTCTAAGGCTCAGTCAGAAACTTTTAAATGAATTAAGGGATATTTCTATTGGGTCTTTATATAGTAGTGTCAATTTTCGTCTCATTTGAACAGATACAAATTAGCACAGAGGATCTGCTAAAAATTTAGTAATTGATGTCTATTTATTTATTTGATTTCATAACATTGACAACATCAAATTTGTATGAGGCCTATTAAAAGTGATTACCAATTATATCTAATGTGTCCTAACGCAAGTCTTGTGAATATGACAATAAATAAAAGATTACTATACATATATAGGGAATATGGTCATGATTTATTAGTAAAAGATATATAGATTTACATGTTTATACATGTATTAATACTAAGTGACAAAACAAAGAAATTTAGAAAATACATTCAAATATAAAGTATGTTGTGTAATATTTATCTGTGTTGATAATAAACTGAATGGATAATTAAATTAATGTACGTAACATACACAAAAAAAGGACCTACTAAAATAGTATTGGGTGTAACTCAGGATGTTGCAGTATTACTGTAATGAAATACCAAAATAACATACTTATCCAAGAATATATTAAAACATGCCTTTAGTTTAGTTATAGGATCCTTTTTGTGAAATTTCTTAAAGCATAACAGGAATTCATTGCTGATAGGCCGGTCAATAGTGTGTCCAGCGAGGCTGGGGAACACGGCTGGCAGCAGGTTACCGGGCCCCACCTTTACCAGTGCTGGATTCACCGTGTTGCTGAGTAGCTCAGCGCTGCGCCCACTGCTGGATGGCTGAAGAGAAGATACATGTCATTTCAATACAACAACAATACTGACATCCATACAACTGAATCACGTAATAATAATAATAATCAAGTCTGCTTCAAAATAGACAAATTATAGTATGGCCAATCTGTAAATAGATGTAAATTATTATTATCCAACTATATACACAAACTTGACCTTAAAACCATGATATACAAAATATAAATATTGCTTAAACATTTCAAAATTTTCAAAGCATTTTTCTGCATTATCTTAAAGAATGCTTTAAGATAACCTACTGTGGGTACAATTTAGGTTGTTAATTCTTATGTAATGGAGAAAAATAGTATTTTTGTAGAGAACATTACTGCAATCACAGATTGCTGTAATAAAAATATGCACTTACCCTAACATTATTTTTTGTCCGGTTGGCTTGCTTAGCCTTTCCACTCATATTGATTGCTTTTTACATTAGCAACATTGGTTGATTAAATTTTATTGGCGCTAATTTACACTTTTACTTTAGGAACTTTTAACAATTACACATGGGTTAATATGACTGAAATCCAACATAAACATAGAACGTCGATCAATATGCAATTGAGTAATGCCAGATGAGTGCCAGATCTGCCAGACACATAAATGACATGTGTCATTGACGTCAACTGACCACAGACTAGTTACTAGTTACTGGTGACTGTGTTACAAAGATCTTCATGGACAATGATATTTCCGAAAAAATCCTCAATATAATCAGAAATGTTATATTTTCTTCAGCGGCTTCGAAAATAAATGAATTTAACACCATAAAGCCATAATCAAACTTACTTGAAGAAGAGAAATTGTTTTAGAAATGTGGTTTCAAATAAAATTTAGTCGTATGCTACTGGCCTCAAAATATTGACTTTAAAAGGTAATAGGAGTAAAAACCACCGGTCTGCTCGTTTTTATACGTAAAACAAAAAATGGGATGGGTACTATGTAGGGAAAATTTCCCGAAAGAAATAAAAAGTTTTGGCTTGCTACTTTTTTCCTCGGTAAGGAAATTAATGTTGGAGGGTGAGTAGTGTACGTGCATTTTTTTTCAATAATGAAAGTATCGTATTAAAAACTAAATAATAAAGACGAAAATTATGATTGTGTGAAATACTAAATGAGTCTGCCCGTGAAGTCGATGTTCATCAAGGTTCAACGCTATCTCCTATGTTGTTTATTTTGTTATTATAATTTACTGCCATTGTTACGCAGGTGTAAAAGAAATATGCATATTAATCAGGCAAAAGTAAAGTCAGAATTGAGATCAAAATCGAGATATCTCTTGAATAGGTCTCATAATGGGTTCGATTGTCTGTAGGTAGTCATTTTATACTATTGAAGAGACAAGTTAACATAGTAATTTTAAAACACTACCTCACTATAAGAAAGTATACCATTAAATTTATTATTTTACGGGACTATGAGCCGAGGGTTGCTCATTTGGTAGGAATTAAGTATATTGAAAGCGATGGAGAAAGTAACTAATTTTACGCAAATGTGTGTAGTTCCAACCGCATCGATATATGTCTTACAAAGCGTAGGTTGTATTTGGCACTCTTTCCTCCCATTATCTCGGACTTTGGATGATAGCTGGCAATGTTTATGCAGCTCCCTTGATGTGGCACTTGTCTATAGGAGACTGACCCCTTACAATTAGGTTGTCTGGTTGCCTGTCTGTCTTATAAAAAACCATATAATCGATAATCTAATGTGCCTTCCGAAGCTCGGAAACGCTCAAGATATTTTTGTCATTAGCTGTCACACATTCAAGTACCGAACGCGCCCGCAGCTGCTTAATTCGCTCGATAATTATGAATCGAAGCTAGCCGTTTGAGAGCCAGTAATTGCTTTTCTTTCTCCTCAGCAATGTCTTATAAGACAAAACATCAGTGATGTCTTTGGTATAGCTGATATTTTAGTCACCATGGTTGCCGGCTAGTTACATAAAAAAAATTAGATCATTGTACACCAATATAAGGACAGCAAAAAAAATCAGGAGATTGCATTGAAATGTCAATATATATATTTTAATATTCATAAATTCAATATACATTATAATATCAAGTAAAATGAATTACTATAATTTATATAGGCAATATTTTAACACATGTTAATCTATGCGTAAGTTTAACAATCTAGAGTAGGTATCTTATTTAACAATGATCGCGTGACGCGTGTCGCGTCGAGCCGCACGCGAATACAACAAACACATAATAATAATATGGCAATAGGAATTCACGTTTGGCTTATCGTCACTTATACTACACTTAAACAAAGGAAGAAATACTTTCGTGAAACCGGCGTCGCCGATTACGTAACTAATCATTGCCATAGTACATAATGCCTTCATGTAAAAAATAAAATTTCCATTTCATATAAAATTTACTCGAAGCCTTACTTAAAATTATATTTGGCACGTAACTAAATTGAACTAATAACTAGGCGAGGGTCGACGGGAGGCTATATGGTACAGGGTCCGCGTCTTACTTCAACATAATTAATCTTTGGTTTATCTAGCCCACCGGTCACAATTTGGAAATTACTTAAAAATTAAATTACAATAAAATATGAAATAGTTCAAACAGGTTCGCTTAATCCGATCATAAGTTTACATTACATAGTAGATAAGTTAAGATTTGGAATTGTCGCTTGTAATCATAATTAATTATATAATATTAGCTAACTGTAGGTATCGGAATACTGACATAAGCTCAATGGCTCGGCCGCTGACCGTGGCGCCAACTAGTGTGTAGGTATATAATTAATCCTTATTGTATCTAGTAAACTGTAAACAGAGAGGACCGTGCAGGGCCGAAGGGCCGCGCACGTCCTTCAGGCGACCACTGCACTCAATGGAAAACATTAATGAGTGTAGTAAATTATGTAATTCGTTGATTAGAAACCTTTACAGATTAGTTTTATCTACTTACTTACAAAGTATAGAAATAATCGTTAGGTATGTATCTCTTATAATGTATTTTGCTTAGGAACTTTCTGTTCTAACATACTGCTCAAATGAAAGATGAAAAATGTGGATTGTGGTTGCGCTCTATTCAAATCACAGTGAAACAGCTGCCATTTTAAAAGTTGGGACCCTAATTAACGCTGAAACATATCTATAATTGTATTAATTGTGTGAGTTTTAAATCTGTGTGAAAAAAGCCTATCGCGGGCCATTCATTTCTGAACTAATTAGTTTTTAGAATTTATTTAATTGATTCCGGGTTCCATTTCCCTGCACACGACAAGTGGCAATACTCTATTTTAGTTACGTTATTACTTTTTATACTTATTTAGTATCACTCCTCATTAGTAACCCAACTATCGTATTTCATAGAATTTGAAATCGCAAAATTTGTTACAGGTTTTTTAGACTTGTAGGTATGCCACGTTTAATTTGAATAGAGCTGCCATTATGAAACCTTAATAAAATGATATAATAGGTACTTCGTGTCGATATCAATAAAGTAAATACATACAACATACGATTTAAGTACAAAGTGAATTGTTCGGAAACAATTACAACTTGAATATGGAATTCGGCTAACTTATAACGGTTGTCTACTGTTTAAAATATTGGAATTCAAAGTGGTGTCCATTAAAAATACTGAGTATAATCACAATAACACTATACTTTTAGAATTTGTTTTACAAGATACTGTTCATTTATAATAATAATATTGTATTTGGATAAACAGATGTCGATTATTGTCTCTCAATTGATTGTAAGATGCGGCGCGGCGAGAGACGCCAGACGTCGCCAGACTTCGCCAGACGCCACGCGCAAGCGCTACCGTTCGATAAAGCGATCATATTTACATAAATTCTTGTTTTATTTACAATAATCATTATGTACAGCTTCTAACAATACACTAATCTTTGGACTAATCGAAAGAGTTTTTTAAACACAGTAGAGATCCCATATGAGTATATCATGGAATGCTTTAAACTTAAGTAAGATTTAATCTATCTAAACACTTATGTATGTTACAAATACGAGAAGCTTAGTTATACTAATTTTAAAATGTTAACGAGCGATAAATGGAAGAAAAATTTTGGGACATACATTTTGATTGGAATAAAGAATACTGAGAATATAGTGATAGAGGTCACCATCTCAACCGAGTCCGTACACTAACGGTTTTAGATAGATGAAACGTTCGTAACCACGTGTGTACTCTCTTGTACGTATATAGTTCAATACATTATATTAGTACAAACAGACATGTAATTATTACGGCCACTATTACCTACTATATTGTCATCACGGTAGACGCGCGGTCTACTTCTACTTCTCCACCTTAGCATCTAATCGATTCAATTTGCACTGAACGTTGCAATTGCACACCATTATTTAGTATTCAATTACATTCACATTATTAAAAATAAGCTTTAAACGAATAACGACACGGTCGTCACTCAAACCTTATATATATTTGGCACAATATAAAAAAATAATAAAATAAAGTAAAATATTTATGGAGTATTATGCTACAGGTACTGGCCTTTGGGATTCGGCACATAAGAGTATAACTAACTATATGATCAGATCGAAACATCGAACATCATTTAAATCTTTGGCGCTTGTCATGGCACATAATAATATCTTTGGTACGTTTGGCACTAGTCGTTTAATACATAGGAAATTCGAATAATATTCTAGCGTACAAAAATATGATGTTGAGCAACGATCTAAAATTATTTTAATTTCAATCAAAATACCGGGCGACAAATACTATCTTCTCGTGGGTAGCATTATGTACGTAAACACAATATAATCTAAGTCCACTTTGGAAGTCCATCACACATCACACAATACCATCGAAGCAACTTTACATCTACGGCTCAATCGATCTGCATGTTATTCGAAATTTGGCAATAAAAATTTCTTTATTTCTTAATTGAGACTTCGGACAGCTACTCTGGCTGACTATACTAACGAATTGCGACCGACACATACCTGTCAATTACACGTATTAGTATGTCGATCTATAATAAAAAAATGTAGTAGACGTAATTATAATAAATTACCGATTTAACAAGAGCCTATACAGCGACTTGATGCATACTTTATAAACCATTTGTCTGTTTTCAAGCTATGCGTAAATCTGGTATTATTTTCAAAGTCAACATTCAATTCGAAATTCTGGCACGTATCGCATCGTTTAGAGGCTATCACAATGAAAACGTTGACTAGCGACTAGTTTAACCGTAAATCGAATGAAAAACTTCATCACATCAATATTAGGATTCTGTATAAGTATCTCAGGCTGGTTCCGCGCGAAGTCAATCCCTGTAGGGCTTGCAGATGGCGAACCTGTGGTTCATGTGTTGACTGTAGGAGCCAGAATGAGAGAACTTCTTGAGGCACTTGCAGCATTGAAAAGGCTTCTCTCCTGTGTGGAGCCGCTTGTGCTCGGTCAGGTGATGCTTATGCTTAAAGGCCCTCGGACATTCCAGACATCTGTAGGGACGTTGACCTAAAAACAAGAAAAAATAGTTTATAGAACATGTAATACTCGGTTAAGGTAAATCATGATAATAGGTAATCATGGTAATACATAGAAAATAAGTAAAAATTTTTTTACCAACCTGAGTGTTCATATTTATGTCGCGCCAATGAACTTTGTTTGACGAAAGTTTTGTCGCATTGGTCACAAACAAATTGTCCTTCGCCTTCTTTAAATTCAGCGTTTTTCTTTATCTTATTTTTCTTAAGTACTGATGTTTTATCGTCGAATTCATTTGGTGTTTGTAGTTCATCGCCCCATGAATTTCTATCATATGAGGGACTCGAACCTTGCCAGTTTGTATCTGTCGGCACGTGTTTGTTCATAATAGGAGATCTAGCATTCGCAAGATCGTTATATTGTAGGACTTTGTCCATAGGTAAAATTGGATTTATAGGTATTTTTTGAGTTAATGGCCTTTTGTGGCCATTTAAATTCTCTCCGGGTGACGGCGATAGCCCAAAGTCGGTAAAAGATGAAGATGAACAGTTGGAATGTGGATACGTGTTTAAATATTGTGTGTGGTGCGGGGTCGTACTGCGAGACGATTTTTGACTCAGGTTTACTGCTTCTTCTGAGTCGGAATGTGTTACTGAAATGCTGCAAGGTGGAGAAGGTGAAGGACTTGATGTCACTGATATATTAGATTTTTTCGTAGAAAGATCCAAGGGTTGGTCAGATATTGGCACCGTTTGATTCATTCTTCGAACTCGTGCTCTATTATTTTGAAACCATACCTGCACAACTCTACTATCGAGTCCAATTCGTTGAGCGATTTTCTTAAATTCTTCTCTATTTGGTCTCGGATTAATAATGTAATGTTCTTTTAGTATTACTTGTTGCTCCTCCGTTAGCGCAGTGCGAACTCTGATTTTTCTATCTGAGTCATTTAAAGAAGTTTTATCCTCGCGTTCGTCTCTACCGAAATCTTCATCTTCGCTAGCACTGACACCACTTTGCATAGATGCGCGAATTTCAGCTTCCAATCTATTTAATGCCACAGTTTCTGCGACTTGAGCTGCTAAGCTTTCATGTTTTCTGAACATGTTTTCACATTCATCTTTGTCATGTTTGATCAACTCATCAATAGTGTTAAACGTAGCATTGCATTTGGAACATTGGTTTGTATCCGCAAATTTATTCTTTACTACAATATGTTGAGCAGGTGATGATTCTAAACTCGGACAAACATTTCCGGAAACCGGTGAAAGCTTCTCTATATTTGCTCTAAAGAAATGCTTTGTCACTGATGCACTAACTGACTCCAATATCGTATTGAAACCTGCGTGATCGTTACCAGCTTCATGGTCATTTTCAGGCGTAGGGACGGATTCAAAGTTATGAGGAGACCTGGGATCGGCCTCCAGGTCTTCTTGTTCCTTTTTTACTGATATAATATCATCTTCAATATCCATTACTAGCTCAGCGCTTCCTTCTGATCTTTTATCGTCTTCTTCAGTCACTTCTTCTATTAAATCTTCAGGGTCTCCCGAAGGAATACCGTGTTGGTTAGGGCTCATGGGTTTATCAATTTTTCTAAGTGGGTATTGCGAAGATGCTAGCTGCGCAAAAAATTGACCTATAGACGCTGGGATAGTATAAGGAGCAATTCCTGTCGTTGGACTCATCGGTACTCCGGGTGGCATGTAGAAAGGATTCATACCTGGCTGCGGTAACGTTGGTTGGGAAAAATTGTTATCCTGCGTCGGCGTCCACGCAAAGAACGCTGCAGTATTATATTTAGGTAGAGCAGGCAGAAAGGTATTACTGTTTGGTGTTATATTGTTATTGAGCTGGGAAGCGACCATGGCATTGGATCGCTTTCTCGAAGGACTTCGATCGGGATTAAGCGCTGGATTATTCGGTTTTATTCTTCCCATTTTTAAGTTCATCACAAGACATTTCTTGGAGGTCATGTGAGACGAATAGGAGCCAGAATGTGAAAACTTTTTTCCACAATTGGCACATTCGAAGGGCTTTTCTCCGCTGTGAATACGCAAATGCTCCTTGAGGTGGTGTTTAAACTTGAACGCTTTGTCACAATCATTGCATTTGAATTTTCGCAGGCGGGCGCTCTCATCGTGGCTAATCATATGTCGCTGCAGGCGATACACGTTGATGAAGCTCTTGTGGCAGATCTTGCATGTCTGTGAACATTATAAATCCAGTCGTTAGTCATTTGCACACTTCTCTTACGTTTGACAGATTTAATTTAATTTTACATTTGACAGTCTCGGTTTGATAATAAATAAAGAACTTCTATAAGTACGGGACGGGTGTACCTTCAAAATAGGTGTAAGTTTACGTTTAATTACATATCTACGTGTTTTATTCTTAATATACTATTTCGGATATTACAATGAGCACTGACATATTTGACTTTATCCACCTGTGTGTTGGGGGAATGCAGCTTCTCGTGGCGCTCGAGCTGCTCGCGCGTGGGGTACGCGCCGCGGCATTGGCTGCAGGAGAAGGGGCCGCCGGGCCCCAGGGGGGACCCGCCGCGATCCTCTTCCTCCTCCGAAGGCTTACCCTCGGAGCCTCCACCTGATAACGGCCGGACTGCAAAGAAAGAAGAAACTACTTATAATACACTACTCGAATGTAGTAAAGTGAGCACCGTTATCATTAATTCCTTTAGAAGGGCAACTAAGATTTCAGGACCCAAGTCATCGTGCAGGTGCTCGGTGTAGACGGATGGTACGATTAACGGCGGTCATTGAACCAATACAAATTTTGCTGATCCTTTTGCTGATCCTGATGCCTTTGAGATAGGAGAATCAAAGAGTTTTATAATCATCAGGGAAATGTATAAATGAATAAGGTAAAATTGCCTGTCGCGGCGAAAAACGGTTTCCTGAATGTGAAATTAGGTAAAATAATGATTATTTACGTACGTAGTAGGACGGCGTCGAATCGTTTCACTGGTGAACGAGCGTTTTGTTATGTTTTACATTTGCTAAATCCACGATTCGTTTAAATTGCGAGTCATTGAATCCTATCGTACACATATTAAATAAAAATTCTAATAATATTAAATATGAAACGTTGAAAAAGTATTTAGCTCAGTGTTAGTTGTAGATAAGCGTTTGGCGTGTTGCTGAGTTACGGGTAACGAGGTTTATTTAGACGGCGCGTGACGGACGGCTCGCGGCGTCGCGGCGTCGCGGCGCTGTCGGCCACCGGCGGCCGCACCGCGGGCAGGTGTTACTTGTACTTGTGAAGTTGCTATCTAAATGTTTATCCGTTTCTTTCGTAAATATCCACGTCGGGTGTTACCCGCGCGCACGGATCAACAGCGGCATGTGTCGAATACGCATTCCGTAATGACGTCCAAATTACAATCGGAACAGTAAAAATCCTCGATAGCCCGTAAAGCGCAATAAAACCGACCATAAAGATGCGCCCGCAGTATCCGCGCCGGCCGGCGGCCGCTGGCAAATAAACAATTAACCGTATTCATTCGCGTTTAAAATGATCGCGGACACCTTTCCGCGCTGTATAAAAGCAAACGAGGCAACGATTCAATTTGGAGTCGGTTATTTGTGTAATACGGGGGTTTTGGCGCGTAATATCGTTTTTAAACCGTTGTCGGTGTGCTGCTCGTAAATCAAGGATAATAAAGCGCGAAACATCGGCTCGGGGAATTAATTGCACGCGTTCGTCGGCGACGGCTTTCAACAGGATCCTGGGTCCACGTTATACTTACTGGTTATCGAATAACCGGTACTGGTGTTAGTTTAACTAATGGCTCTTTAGGAGAGGAGATCTTTATGACGTAATCGTCGTAAATCATAATAAAAGTGGATGTTGACAGCAATTCCGTAGTGTTCCATATACGGAGACGAGGGATTCTGCTATGAAAGCAGATTTTTCGGCGGTTTGTATACCCACTGGATTACACGCTATTTTCTAGCATTAAAAAGCAGCGGCTACGTCGGTTGTATTAACACACCAGGTGCATTGATATAGCACTAGGGTACACGTAGGTTCATACGTAGACGGGAGGTAGTTTGATTATAATGAGCGTCAGTAAATTCCCGGTATGGAGGTGTCGCAGCACGTGTGTGCGGTGTACGGTGTGCGGTGTGCGCCACCGGTATTGAATTTTAGAAAATATGGCCTCGTTAGCACGCACCGACACGACGCAGAGTGCACGACGCACTGCGTTACTACCGCTTGATTGTCTATAGTCGTTGTCCGATAACAGATTAAAAATGTAAATGTTTCGATAAAAACAAATCTTATTTTTTATCATTAACCAAGCGAACCTTGTTTTACCCTGCTCTGTGCTCGAAATTTAAAAATAGAAGATGTAGAAAATATTTGGAAAGAAATTACAGTTCGATACTAGTTTTCGCCGCTTCTTCATGATACCGAAAAAGAGTCATATTTTGGAAACGAAGTGATCGCTTTCGATAGAGTAGCCGGTGGTTACATCAGGTCAATTCATAATCATGTCAGCGACAGTGATGTAGTCTTTATTGCAATTCGATTTTAAGAACACTGGTTTAATAAAAACCTCGAGGTTCGGGCCTCGGGCGATACAAAAGCTTAACGTATCAGTTTGAAGGCTCTTAATCTGGTGAACAAAAATGGCTCCAACAAAAATGGCTCCAATTATTATGTAATTAGACTATGGTACGAAGGATAACAACAAAGTACCAAGTAATTACTAATACCAAGTTATTGCAAAGCTTATATATAGAGGCGCCTTCCTCCCCCCACCATATATATGGTGGGGCAACTCTTCAACAATCCCACCAACACAGGTTCTGTATGTCGGAAAAACCTTAGGCAAAGAATCATTACTTATTAAATTTTTATTCTGACTAGGTATAACTTAATTATGCGAATGTAGTAAGTACGTTAAATATTTTGCAAGATTATACCACTAAACTATCTGTCTATAAATAACTAAATAACAATATAGAAAAAAATATAGAGAAATAATAAAAAGTTATATTTAAAACTTTTTATTATTTCTCTATATTTTTCATAACTCCATTTCTCTAAAACTAATTTTTTTCAGCGACTTCTGTTAAATTTCCTACTTTATTGCTTGTTTTCTTACGTTTACGTTAAATTACATAATTAAAAGCAATGTTAAATATAGTTCGACTACTGGACAACAGATGGCGCTAGCTGTTACAAAGTTATGCAAAACCTAAACTACGCTTCTACGAGTATTATCTTATTTTAGCTATGTTATTATTATTATGATAAGTAACTTTAACTAGAGTTTATATCATTCTGGTAATTTGATTATGTTTTTTTCTGTTTATTCGAATAAAAAAATTATAAACAATAAAAATGAAGTAAAATATAGACTTTCGTAATTATTTTAAATACACACATATTTTCAATCAACTCGTACATTATAATATTTAATTTTAATACCAACTGACCAAGAAGTAAAAAAGTACCAAGAACTAAAGAAGTATAATAAAAGTATAGTAATGCTATAAAATACTCAGGAGACTCGTATATACAAAGAGTAATGTAACAAAATTGTAAATTGGTAAAAACAATACCTATAACATTAGGTAAACCGGATGAACACATGCGCTATCGTCTGGTAATCTGTGCACGGGCTCACTGCGTCCGTTAACCGCTGATAAAAAACGAATACATACTCAAACGTCCCATATTGCTATAGCAATTGTCCCACGCAGGACGCACACAGCCGCAGGCCGCTTCCTATTGCCACACAATTAACATACGCACACATAATCAGAGATAAGTCGATTGATAGTGGCCGAGTGATTGGTCGCACCTGCGGGCCGCGGGGGGCGCTCGCACAAAAAAACCCCGCCCGTAAGAACACCATGTTGGACCGTCTCAAGTCTCGCCGACATTTAATGTTCAACTATTTGGCGTTGATGCGACGCGACACTTCATATCGCATTGCGTTGTGCCAGCGGCGTAATTACCTGTTTAGTTCATACTGAACAATAATGTCGAATTATCTAATTAACATCGAGGAAAATAGAAGCGTTGTGTGGCCAATACAGTCTATTCCAATAATTGTCGGGTTGGGGTTCGACTCCCGCTTGTGTTAACATTTCTAAAAGAACCGTTGTTATTTGTAATTTGCTATTTTATTTCACAAGGATGTCGCTCATTTTGAAGTCGATATAGGAATGAATGCTTGTCTTAATTTAGTTTTTACATTAATATGCTGATGTAAAATAACCGTTGTTAGGAAACTTCAGTAAATCATTTTTTCAGTAAATTAGTTTAAAACTGTAAGTGTACCCAACTAAACTATTAATAATATTAATATTACGTATTATGAGTATCTAACTACATGGAATAACTAAATAATGGTTTGTATGAAGTGGATTTTAACATGTTCTCGAATTATTTAGCTAACAACGTCCGGGCGTCGTGTGTGTAGGGTTGGTGTAATGAATATTCAATAACATCGGCTTCGGCGTCCGTTGGAACTTATACCTATTAGAGAAAAAACATTAATTCTGTCTGTGGACACGAGCGGTGTCTACTTCCTAAGATAAAAATATATATCTACAGATCCAGATAATATTAAAAACAAAATCCTAA
>DWJN01002788.1:0-14637 GCA_018248895.1 Carystus phorcus
TACGTTTATATTGTCAATGTGAAGTAACGCTTTGACACATGTATTACGGACGAATTTCAACCGCTGACAGGTCTCTAAAATAAGTTAATGCTTGACGTCAACCCCACGTGATGGTAAGTGGTTAAAAAGTCCAAGATGGTGGACGCATTAATTTAATAAAAGCTATTCAGTCATGTCGTAAGTAATCAGGAACACTGGACCAGGCAGGCTATTCCAATCTTTCGCTGTGCGTATACCGAACGACGAAGCAAACCGCGTCGTTCGACTGAGTTAACCAATTGCAGGCGTGGTTCCTAATAGATTGGGTGACCGTTTCTTCATTGAGTAAGGAGAGACCCGTGCCCTTTAATAGACCTTTAATGGGTTGACTATTTATGGACATGACACGTAGATAAACAATTACGAAACATTTTATTGTTTGGCTATGAAATGAGTAGCTTTTGTGTAAACTGTAAAAAAGATTTGTTTTAATTGTTGAGAAAGAGGTGAAAGGAGAAAGAGGTGTTTAAAATTACGAATTCGTGTTCTCTTTGTTTACACTCTATGGGTCGACCGGTAGGAAGAATTATAATTTTAATATAGTAAAGTTGTTCCGATCAATACCCTTCCATTCATGGACAGTGAACTTATAAACAAGTCTATTGAGCGGTTGAAGCGAGCCCTTTAACTTATGAAAACTTTGTATAAACAAAGTTTGATTGCCTCCGTTTGTGTTTAAATACCAACAATTAACGCGGAATTGGAACTAGATTAGATTCTTTGTTCATTTTGTAGAAAAATTCAACTTTGATAATTACCCTAAAATAATAATGGAATGAAGCGTTTATAGCCTGGAGGCTCGCGTCGATCCTGTGATCGATGGAGTTAAGCAATTGCGGCCGGTCGGTATCTGGATGGGTGGTGGCAAGTGGCAAAATTTCTTGAGAATTTCCGTGCTTCGGAAGGCACGCTAAGCTGTCGGTCCCTGTTGTTTCGGTATATAACAATTGTCGAACCATGTCTTCCGACAGTTGGGTTGGTCACTAACCCCTTCACCAATCCGCACTGGAACAGCGTAGAGCTCTAGACCTCCTCAGTGATGAGGAAAACCCGTGCCAGTGTATGCCGTGTAGTGGGCCATTAATGAGGCAATATTGGAATAATAATATCATAAAATATTGGTGTCGAGGAACTGTCGTTTAGTTTCTAGTGACTAGTGTGCAATGGGCTCCCGATTTTGGTTATCAGGGCAGATATTTATGCAATAATTAAATGTGTTGGGTCATGCGTGTTAGTGATGTGTTATTCATACTGTCCATGCCGCCCGTGGGACATCCTAATGCTTACTATGAATGTGAAAGCATTTAAATAATAATAATTATGCACATATTTGCTACTAATTAATGGTTTATATTCTCATACGATTTTGGTTGATTTAGATACACTTGTAAATAGGTTAACAAGCTTAACCTAAATCACAGGATTTGATAGTTACACTGTTAAGTTACAACGAAAGTGTTCGTTTTACGAACAGCGAAAAAGCTGTGGCAATAAATTATGTTAGTATAGGAAGAAAGTGTAGCTTAACAACGCTATACAGAAATGTGAAAGTGTCGGGCTGAGAAATTTTAAAAAACAAAATGTTTGAACGCTCTTTTTTATATTATTCGCCAAAGATTCATCTTATTAAAAATAACCTAATATTGGACGACAGAATATCAATATGTGGTTTTTCAAAATAATTTACTATGAAACAGTTTAAACATAACCAAATTTAATATAGCTGTTGCTTAGAATAAAATTGTTTGTGTTTTAATTTAATCGACATATTTCCCTTCACAAGTACCTAATTTGGTAAGCATTTGAAGTATTAAGTCTTTCAAACAGCCTACGAAATTCAGTGACTTCCTCGGTGACACGAATTATGTAACGGGTACGCTGGAGTGAGATAGCTATATTGACGTAGAGATACGAGGCGGCAATAGGCTGCCGTGAAATGACATTCCTCGCGCCTTATAAAAAGTCTATTTTTGGCAACGTACTCATTTACATCGACGCTGTATTTTACAGTATTTTTATTTGAAAACCTTTTCGTTTTAGGTCAAAAAAAAATCAACGCCAACGATACAGGAGAATATGTGGTGATTTTTTTAATAACAAGTGTTGCCTCATTTTGTTTTCATTGTACGATCATTGAAAACCGCCCAAAGCCGTAGAAGACAATATAGTATAATTTTCTACATATACATAAATGTTTAATATGTATACTATAAGCGTAGTAACATTTCAGTTTTAATGATTATGGTTGATTTTAGACCCCTCGAAAAAAGTTTTATTCGTTGTTATCATGAATCGAAATAATTAATTTACACGAGATTGCCATAAAACTTAATTTCAGAGCTAAATTTGCGAGTTTATAAGGCACCTTTTCGGAACGATGGTAGATGCTAAGATTTATAAATCTACCTGAAACAAATGATTAGAGTTTGAGTAAATAGGTTTGCACGGCCTGAAGTTTGCGAGGCCTGAAGTTTGCGAGGCCTGAAGTTTGCGAGGCCTGAAGTTTGCGAGGCCTGAAGTTTGCGAGGCCTGAAGGTTGCGTTTGCCTACTGTGTCGAGTCTTTAATACAGCTAATAAACATTTAGTCGCCCTTGTTCACATCAATAGGTAGATCCAGCGTCATTCTGGCGTACATAAAGGTGAGCCCTGGCGCCTTTGTTGTTTAGTATAATCTGATTGCGCTCGGTAATGTGCGGGGCCGTGTGAAATATTCAAGGTGGATTATTCCTTCAAGCTGAAGGATTACGCAAGCTTGTTGAGTTACGATTCACATATGAACATCTGAAAAAGATACTTGACGAGCAAAGGGGTGTTTTGCCGTAAGATATTAACGAGTGCACACGCTAAAAATAGACGCTTTTATTCGGAAGCATTGAGTATATTTACAATATTTTACTTGGTGCTAGTTAAATATCCGATGTTTTCGCTTCTCGATTATTTCAAGTCTTTGATGTTCGTAGAGTCACCGTCATTACAAGTTAATGACACCAGAATTTTGTAATGCAATTAAGGAGTATTTGAACCGCGTAAAACCGCAGAAGTGGTTTTAATTACAAAATGTTCACATAACAATACCTTTGTTCCTATACACGCTACATTAATTGGACCGCTCATGTCTCCTTTGTGGAGTACATTATTAATGAACAATGTTTCAATTTGTGTTTTTAATAACAAGAGATATATTTTTTCTGTGAAAATAAACTTTGAAATATGTTAAAAAACATCCTGTAAACATTGTTTGCATGTGTGTAAAAGTCCACTTTGAAAATAGCCCTATTTATTTGATACTAGTTGGTTAGTCACCAGAAATTTCAAAAACTGATTTTCAAGAAAATTTCTGTTTTGGAAATAATACATTGAAATGAATAACTATTTTGTTTCCATAATTCATGTACACTAGTAATATGTACTCCTATACATAATGTAAAACGTAGCTTCTTTTCACAATCTCGTCTTATTAACAACGAATTTTACTCATCTAGTTTTGGAACAATCCTTTTACGCCTTATTTATTTGGATATTATTAACAGACTGGCATAGATTAATTAACAATATTTCTCTCACGGACGGAATTTATTTTTAACTTTCACAAAGTTTTTAGCCCATCCCTACTTTGTACTCTATAGGGTCGAAATGCTTCTACGTCCAATGGTTCAGGGAATGCGTTGCCTGTCAGCCAGTAACCGTTGACTTTTTAGTGGAGCAAAGTTTCATTGAAAGTAAGTTTCCTTTCCTCTTTATAAGGCACCATTCCGAAACGGTGGTAGATGCAAAATATTTGACGTTTCATAAGTGTATTTACAAACACCTACGTGAAATAAATGATTTGAGTTTGAGTTCGAGTTTGAGTATCGCAAATGACATCTTATACTAAATGAAGTCAAGTAATATACACTTGTTTTACTCTAGTATTCTTCAGGTTATACATTTTATTGTTGCTAACATATTTATTTATTATTACATACAACGAAACCCTTTGTTTGTTGTCGTTTATAGATATAATCACTAACACTAGAGACTGCACTAACCGTCACTTTCAGAAACGCTGAATAACGAAATTGAACTAATTAACTGTCAAATCTACTGTCGTCAATTGTGTCATTTGCTTTGAATAATTAATTAGTTAAACTGAGCTGTGAAATTTTATTCCGAATTGTTTGTCTAATGCGATTTTGTTCTTTACGATTTGTTGCGCTAAATGTCCAATTGACGCTAACAAATACTCCTTGCATTAGAATACATAAACGTTTACAAGTTAATTCTATAAAAACTAGTATCTTACGTTTTCCACAAAAAAAATAACGCCACACACTCTAGCCACACTAGGATACCCCGTGGGTGGGAAATTTAAAATCATTATTCAAATTTCGGCCTCGCTGGGTATCGAACCCAGGACCCTTCGAACGGCGGTCCGGCGTGGTAACCATTATGCCAAGCTAACTTTCAACACATCGTACATCGTTGTATTCACCAAATAAAAAGTTTTCTTTCACGAGTCTAAACTTCGAAAGAAGTGGATATTTATCACGTTCATCCATCAAGTCTATCAGCTGAGAATTTGATATATGAAAAATCGACTTAGATCGATCTATTATATAATTTTGACGTTTATTGGTCGTTTTTCGATTTGTATCTCACTCTTTTTTATTGCAAATGATAAATTGTTTCGTGCTGTCAACACAATTCTTATTATACGTTGGTCGGGAAAGTACAATCTTAATATATAAAAATTACGTGTCACGGTGTTTGTCCGCGATGGACTCCTAAACTTACTTAACCGATTTTAATCAAAGTTTGCACACCGTGTCCAGTTTGATCCAACTTGAAAGATAGGGTAGCTTACTTCTCAATTTATAGTCGCCATATTATTTTATTGCAAATTATTTGTTTAATATCTTACAAACGATTAGCTCCTTAAAATTCTAACCGATGGCGGTGTAAGGTACTTAATTAGGTTAAATTGAGTACGTAAACCTTAAATCAAATCAAATCAACCTTATTCACAGCAATGCGTGACCGAGTCTGCTAGTTATTTCATAGATAATAGCAACTAGAATCGTTAAACCTTCGTAATAAACACTATTAGCTATTTGATAATATCAAAATTAGGCATTATTTTACTCATCTTTACACATTATGAAGTCTACTAACGTTTCGTATATAAATAACTAATAGTTTATACAAAAATCAATACTGAAAAATATATTTTTTTAAACTTCTGTACGCCGATTACTATTTTATAAACTTTTACAATCAAGCGACGTCACCGAAGCCAGTGACACCCTACAGGCTCGTAGTTCGTAATAACGTTTTGGCGAGTTATTGAAATAATAAATTTGTAATTTGAATTTTTAAGCTAAATACATAATTCAAATCACTAATATTTGAATTGGTAAGTGTAATATTTATGTTCATTATTCTCACAATTTTATATATAATATTAAAATATCAGAAGTAAGTCATATCAAGGGCTGATCACCCGTGACATTATAGAAATAGGAGCAAGGATTCCTATAAGCACCCACATATTATAATACTAAACACCTTTTAATTACAACTTCCTTGATTTCAAATAAAATAATACATTAAAGCGATATTCAGTACTCTCACATTCACAAAGGCTTGAAAAAGATTAATTATCATATAACAATATGTTCCAATAAGTAAGCAGACGTGTAACTTAATTCAAATTCAGTATAATAACAATATACATGATATATTCAGAGTTTTAGCTGAGAGAATATATTAATTTCAAACCTACACGATTGAATATTTAATATACAATGAAATCAGTTAATTAATGTCAGAAGTTTCTATAAGGACAACCGTTCTTACAAATACGATAGGCCCGACTCATTTATCAACCGTCAAATGATATTAATTCGGAATTAGTAGACCCGGCCGACTTATTTTCGCGTAGCAGTCAATAAATGATTGACATACTCTTACATTGACATAACGTCTTAGTTGTTTACCGATTTAAGTGGAAAAAACATTAAATGTTAAGTAAAACCCATCACAATATAATCCTGAAAACTGCATTTAAATCGGAGAAACCAACAGACAAAATGAAAAATCATTGTTTTGGGTTTCCTTGCGTACGTAAAGGCGAGCATAATGGATTTTTAAATATATTCGCCATGTACAGATAGCTATAAGTTACAGTTTTATTATATGCATAATGTATGACTATTTATAGCTATAAGTAGATGTTGATGTTTTGCCCTATAATGAGCATATCGTTGAAAGAATGTATGCATTTATATTGCTATATATCATAAGATTTAAGATTTTTTAATTACTTTTAAGTTAATGCTTAATTGGAGTATATCTAATGATAAGCATTGAAGCAATCTTGGATTTCGAGACACAAACATACATAGATACCTATTGACTAACCCTTCTGCTATTACCTAAAAAATAGTGGTTTATATTTAACTTTATCCTAAGTAATACATAATAATAACTCATCATCGAATATAGTAAGGTTCTGATGCCTTTGGGAAAATATATTACGAATAAATTATATGAATTTAGACGCCATATTTGTGATTTAAGTCCCCGCGGGTGGCATACTTTACCGAGAATTCCGTTCGCCTCTGAATGCTTTGAACTTGATAAAGAGTTTTAATATGACTTTAGTAACGTATAAATGGCACTTGTGGAAAGGAAAAATTGCAAATCAGAGTGCTTTAAAACTACATCTCGTGCTGAAGAGAAATTTAAAGAAATTCGTCTGAGATTATGTAAATGAACTCCTTTTTAAATAAGCTCAACGAGTTACGTTTAAAGTGATTATGGCCCATGGAAACTGGAAACATAAAAGACTTCATCTGTGTATTGTCGGGTAAGAAAAAGAGAAGATCAGATAGTAGTACTCGCGCTCTCAAGTCAGCCGAAACACTACGAGTGGGAAACAAGAGAATAGCTAGTTAGGCGGCCTTCACAGACTTAAGAATAATATTATATCTGACCCCAGCAAACGTTGTTTTTCCATATAAATTATTAATCTAGAACTATTATAACCATAAAAATGATTATAGTGGGGTTACCTTAAAAGCTAGACAAATGCTGTCGCGGACTTTTATTTAGAACTTTTAGAGGAGAACAATATTGTAATACATGATTTGTGAGTAACTTTTACCGTTTAGTTAGCGCACCCAAGGAAAGCTCTAAATTTTGCCGTTATCGCAATATTTTTTATTGTTGCTCTTCTCTTAATCATTTTACCGTGATGTTATATAGCCTTCCTCCATAAATGGACTACCTTACACTAAAAGAATTTTTAAATATAATTTCTAGTAGTTCCTGAGATTAGCCCGTTCAAACAATCAAACAAACAAACTCTTCCGCTTTATATTATTATTATTTTTTTATTATTAGTACAGAAGTATAGATATAAATATTCATAATTTACTAACACTGAGTTTTCGCTGACGTTTTTGCTTGGATCTTAGAGCTATAGTCTCATTCATTGGTTTGCGCCGGTGGAGGTTTGCTTAAATTTAAATATGTATGGACTTATAAACCTTTATACCATTAAGAAAAAAAATAGTTTATTACAGTGAGAAATCACCCCAACTTATTATTTGCCACAGTTTTAAAATTTGCTTAAGATGCGTGTTAGTCCTGTGATGGTGACAACCCATTAATGGCCCATTACTGAGTACGGGTCTCCCCTCATTACTGAGATCTAGTGGTTCTATATACCACATAGTATGGACGGAAACATTATCATTTTTCATTCTATTCTAAAATAATACGATCACATTTAAAGATCCGAGATCTTGCTGACTCCACTTCTAGGACAACTAAAAGTTACAATGTACAGTTCTGACAAATAACGGCTAAGCACCATCTTGTAAAGTAATTTGTTAGCGGGCCACGTGAGCAATGCACGCGCATTTGTCTACTGTAACAAATCTGTTTAGGTTAGTCATTACGTCGTGCGAATGGAGCATTTCCAACTGTTGGTCACTACATTTTCTGCAATAAAACACCGTAATTTCTTTGAAGTTCAAAAAAATTTATAATATTTCACTTATTCTCTCTACTCTGGTTAAATATTTCGATTATTTATATAGTCGGTATTTGAATAATAGGATGCTATTACACTTATAATAATTGAGTAGTAGTAGTAATTAATTAAGTTATAGTCTAAACACTTGACCGTCTTGTCTGATTACAATATCTTTCTGCAACTCTTTTAGTATATAAAAATATAAATTTTCATTATTCTTAGTTTGTATATCCATTTGATTATTATAAAGCGCTGTCTGTACTAAAATATCTCACTACTAAACCCAGCTCTCCTCTTATAACACGAGGAGCAAAGTCCTGGCTTTTAGCAAATCGGCAAATGTTATACGTTAAACAGTCTTAAGTAGGTTCTTCACGACATTTTCCATCGACAAAAATAAAAAGTATATACGCGAATCAATTCAAATTTCTAAAGTGCACGATTCTACCAAGTAATGCTAAACACAATAACCGTTTGGAAAACTCCCTCACCTGAGAATATAAAAGAATTAAGTACTCGACAAAGTTCAGGAGTAACGATTATTGTTACAAGTTTGTGAATAAACAATAATCCAGAATGCCATTACTGAGCCAGCGGGCGTAAAGAAAATCAAGGCTAATAAACGGTACACTCATAGTATGCTAGATTGGACGTCGAAGACTCCCTTGCCGAACTATATTACTCAAGAAAAACATTAAAAGCAAACTTCGTCAAGGAAACTTTCTTTAGCCGTTGCTCTTTTCCGAAGGGATTGATTATGTTGTTACAACAAAATGTAGTCTTATTACAAGTTACGTTCTGGCAATTTCGAACTTGGGTAGGAAAATTAATCCAAAGCAAATACTTAAGGTGACATGGGAATTTGCTAGCATCTCTATGATGACGGTGATCTCTCCGTGTAGTTTATCCAGTAATAATTTAGGGATCAGAGACTATAGTTGCGAAAATGTTAACGCTTAGTAGTGGATTTTATCTAAGTTTTTATGTTTAATTTAAAGATCAAGAATGAATTGTTAAATGAAGCTAAATGTTTCTTCGAGTAAGCTTTTTTATAGTAGTTGATCGATGTATTGAATTAAAAGGTTAATAAGTCACTTCAAAAAACTTTTCGCTCGCCCCGCGCGCAACCTTTCATAAATAGTAGAAATTATTCTTTTAACATGAGCGACCGTACCGCCATCTATAAAAGGGTGTTAGGTGTTAACGTTATAAAACAGAGCGCCTCACGCCCTAACGTCATTAATCGTATCGTAGCAAAGTTAGGCTGCCGGAATATCTTATGTATTATAAAGGTATGTGAAATCGGAGAGAAAGTAAAAAAATATATTATATAAAATGAATCTTTATCTGTATGTTCTTTATAGCCCCAGATGGTAGAAAATAGAGCATCGTGTCTTTAGCAAATTTGTTCAGAATCTGATAAAGGTTTTGGTATCAAAATTATATCGATCGAACGATGGTTAATGAGTTACAGTCGAAAATGTTTATTTTTGCTGATCGATCAGACAACAGCGATTCAATAAACAGAATTAAAACGAATGTATTCTAAATTATGTTGACTTTTGTTTAATTTTTTAATATGCGTAGTACTTTGTTTTATTTCAGTATCATAAATTGATTTTAAGATTGTCCAAATGTGTTTAAGTTATTAAATAATATAAAAAAGGTTCTATATTTGAGTCTTAGAAGCTATTTAGGATAGGAAAAAAAATGTTAAGCCGGGGACGGATATAGGTATACGAGTATTAAGTTACACGTAAGTTGAAAGAATACGGAGAAGCCAGTCTTTCACGGCAGCTGATCGACGTTCGCAATATTTTTAATGGCTTATGCATTTGTTTGTTCTTGCTGTTAATCAATTTCAGTACATTTTATAACTAACCTGTTGTTATTTGTTTTCATTACTGTCACATAATTATTCTAATAAAGTATTTTATTGTCTTATGTTCAATAATTCGATACTAGTTATTTATGACTACAGCGAGCATGTTACAGTTATAGTTTACAGTGTATACAATAATCTAAGTACAGTAACACTGGATTAGGAATAAAAATCTGACCTTGTTAAATACATTTGTCAAAGTTTCACCTCCAGTTTTCGTCAATAAATATTCCTTTGCAGCATTATGATGAGGAAAGACGGCCATCACTCTCGTTAACACGATAATACAAATCGGTGGGATTTAGGAAAATCCGCGCCCCGAAAAATAAAAGGCTGTAATGCAGGTGCTATAAAGATGGTCGTAAACTTTTACGACGTTTATCAGCTGATAATGTAGTTGAATCAAACAGATCCCGTTACCCGGATCGGTCAATTAGAGGACGATTTGTGTCAACGGCTTTTTATTTCTGTGCCATTTCTGAATGATTCCAAATTTGATTTTATCGTTCGATATTTAATTCAAGATGCTGTTTGCAATCTTTTTTTTGTTGTTTTAAAAAAATCGTATGTGAGTGTAATGGTAGTGGTAGTTCAAAATAATATTACACATGCCTAATTTGCAAATGTGAAAAAACTGAATATTTATTAATTTATGTATTAAATATTTTTTGTGTTAATACATACAATTTTCAATTTAAGTCAGTGGAAATTACAAAGTAATCTTGTATCTACTTACAGAAGTCCATAAAAAGTAAATACCTAAAGAAGTATATAAGTAGTACGTACCTACATAAGTACCTACATACGAAGTTAAAATGATTTGGGGTAAATCAAGAAAATATATTTCAAAAATTATTTATTCTGAATAAAACAAGCCCGGCTCTGAGCGCTCCATCATTCGAACAGACAAAGACGTACATAGAAGTTATAAGTTATAATTTTTCAATAACTACGCAACTATGCATTGCCTCAAACTATAGCAAAATCTTACCCTTTATCTGTGTAGTATTGGACCTACAGCTAGTAAATGAATACTTACCCAAGACATAAAAATACTTTTTAAATGCTCCCCTATCTTCTCCTCCTCTACGGCAGAACTATTTAGCTAGATCGAAGGTTTCTCTTTAAAATAGAAGATTTGTTTATAGAATATTAGTAATAAATTCGTGTTTCAAAGCCTTTATGGCAAGCTATTCAGTACATACGCTTAACTGAACTTAGCTGATTTGGCTAATACCAACCGCGGGCAATTCATTCGGAATTTCAGAGTATAAAACAAAAGTTATTACGCTAGCGTTAACTCTTAATGAACTTTAAAAGCTATTACTTTCCTACACTTTATAAATTGAAATAATTGGGCAATATGATGGAAAGTAAAATTTGACTGTTAACAGTATTTAAACTTACTAAAATGAAATAAATCAAATGATGCCGACCCGTGCGGCGCATGATTATCTTATTCGACTGTCATTCGAAGGGTCCTGGGTTCGATTCACAGTGAGGAAGAAATTTAAATGATGAGTTAAAATTTCTTTTCTCAATCTGAGTGTGTCTTCTTGTCTTTCTGTGTTGTTCATGTTTAAAACAACACAGGTAATCCTACTGTAGCGTTATTTATGTGCCTCTTCATACAATTAATATAATGTAATTTTAGTGAACAGCGCAATTTTACAATCTTGCAATAAAGTTTTTAATTCTTCTTTTTTCCTTTTAATTATAAAACATACTTTATTATGTAAACATTAAAAATCATTACATTCTACTCGACAAAATAACGATAATAACTAATTCATATACACATATGATTTCTTACATACAGCGCAAATTAAATAAATGCTTTAAAATATCCCAGGTTTCTATAATCTAAAAACGAGTTTTGCTTGCCGATAATAATAAATATAAAAAATAAAAACATGTGTGCAATTCACAAGTGGGAGAAAATCCTCAATTTTTTTTCTATAATGGCAACAGTTTTCTGCATTCGTTTTCGTCATATTTGAAGAATGTTATTCGAAGTTTAGGTGCTGAGAGGTATTTTAAGTTTATGCTGCTAAGTATTTCAAATGTAAGACATTGTGTATATCTTCTAGCAAAATAACTGTTGATGTATCCAATGTTTGATTCAAGCTTAATAATATTTGTTACAATAGTAAAGGCATATAAGAGAAATGTTAGCGGAGTGGACAATACGTAAAACATTTCACGGCCGTTTTTAGGAGGGTGGTCTAAAGTACGAAACCATGTACGAGGTCGGAATTTGTTGCATGAACCGGCTGTTATAAAGCCCAGCCAGTACATTAGGGCCTATGGTGTCTCTGCGTCCATTATTCAGCAAACTGTAAGATACATTTTAAAGAATAGAGATGAGATAGCCGGTTTTTTCATGAACTTTTTACGATCTGAAAAATGTGCTGAGGAGTTTCATTCGCCGTTTCTTCTCCTCTTTATAAGGCACCTTTCCGAAACGGTGGTAGATGCAAAATATTTCACGTTTCATAAGTGTATTTATAAATACCTACATGAAATAAATAATTTGAGTTTGAGTTTGAGTTTGATCAAATTCGGTCGAATTTTGAATTACTTTAAATTTTAATTGCAGCGTGAACTTACGATCACTGTATTCTTTGACTGATATTTCGACTCGGTTACATGGATCACCGTCAGTCTCGCGTTATGTTGAAATGTTAAGTGTCCGCGACGAAAAAAGTTAAAAATCATATTATACGTTTATTACTTTGCCCGGATATTTACCGAACATATAAGGATTATTGTTTGATTTATATGGGGTACCCGTTGTAAAAAAAAAACAGTATTGCCAGGCTTGAATGATTTTATTTCTATAACTACTCTTTGCAATAACTGTCGCCTTCACTATAATTGAAATGTCTCTGTAACCGACAACTCTGTAAGAATGTAAAATGCCATCTTAGATTTTTTGCCTTATATACATAAGTTAATGCTTGACGGAAACCCACCTGATGATAAGTGGTGTTTACGTCTAAGATGGTGGACGCACTAACTTAGTAAAAGCCTGTTCACTCTCTTCTTAAAGATTCCCACATCGTAAGTAACACGGAGGCAGGCAAACTATCCCAATCATTAGGATTGGATTGGATGTAGATCCATCTTATATTTACACAAATTCTATATTATTATTTATAAGTACAGATTAATTATGTTTTCCGTCATAAATATATGAAGAAGGCTTAAAATCATGAAATTGGATTTTATTTTCCATAAGTCTGTAAAATGTATAAGTAAGCGTAGTAAAAATCGACGATGAGTAATTTTGAACAAAAATTTGTACGTTCGGGATTGTACCACTAATTTTGTAACAATATTTCATTACAAATAGTAAGTGTAGTAGTAGTTATGGAACGACTTATACGTATATTTACTTTGCTTATAGTAAATATACAGTGAAAATAACGCAGCAAATAATGTTATTCTGCGTGGAAATAAATCTTGGCTCCAAACCCAAAACTACTGTAAGTACGTACTCGTAGTTTGTAAACAGAGCCAAGTGCTCAGTAATAACCTCGCTTGAAACACGAGTGCTTGTATTTTATTCGCACGATTTATTTAAAAAATAACAAGTAATCACACAGTAATATACACTTTTTACACTTGTGACAGTGTCATTTATGTTTTGTGCAAATAGAAAAGCATAGAAAGCGATAGGATCGAATAGGATGGGATTGGATAGGGTAGGACAAGATATAATAGGATAGGATAGGATAGGATAGGAGGGGACAGGACAGGACAGGATAGGATAGGATGGGATAGGATAGGATAAGATAAGATAGGATATATCTGTTCGGGCATCAAGCGAAATCCACTAAACAGTTTTAGATAAAATAGGTAATGTACTTTAGGTCGCTTTAAGCTCTACCACACCGGCTCAGTGATGCTATAAGATTGTTAACTCACCTAGCCATTATTACCTACAAATACATAAACAGTCAGTCGTTCGATCAGTCGGTCAATTAGTCAGCCGATCGGTCGGTATTATGTATTTTGTATATTTTGGACGCATTACGGATTTGGATAATACGGTAACAATTGTATCATTACATAGCTGTCGTTGAGACATATCGGAGATCTTGAAATCTGTGTAAAAGTCCAATATTTGGGTTGACGTAATAGTATAATATTGTAATCTGTATAATACAAACTGATGTGGCGTGGCAAGGCAACATGTTCATAATTACGAGCGAATACCTCTTTCGATATTTGTCGATTTTAGACAAATGTTAAGCGACGTTGTAATTTTATCGTTAGTAAGTACTTGTATAGGTATGTACTTGTATATGTTAAGGACAATGACATCAGAGCTAATCTCCAGATGCACAGCTAATGACTCGAAGTCTCTCATTGAAATACGAATGAATAGACCCAAGCTCAGATTACGTCGACCAGCGCTTTATCTTCTTTACTTGTATAGGATTTTGCTCTCCAATACGTTGTTTTGCATTCACAGAATCTCAACTACAGTGAAACTTGAGTATTTTTATTTTACTTCTCCATTTAAACTGAATGCTTTCTTATTAACTTCAAATAATACTACAGCTTGGTTTGATATGATGATTTAAATTTATGTAACTGTATCTTATGACAATCATAGTCCGGCGGCTCGCGTCGATCCTATGCGATCGACAGAGTTAAGCAACTGCGGGCGCGGTCGGTACCTGTATG
>DWJN01002789.1:0-14632 GCA_018248895.1 Carystus phorcus
GCGGGAGTACTATCCATCCGTGGAATGGGACATCCTAGGCGTTCCAGCTGAAAGACATGAGAGATTCTATCCTTGCTGTCAGGAGCCGTATCCAGGTATGAGATTATTGTATTATGAGAGCTAGAACTTACTCCAGGTAATAGTATCTACCCGTCAGGATCACTTCAAAAATAGAATACATGGTCCTGGTATAAAGAAACAAATAAATAACCTTTAAAGACAGAACCTATTATTTCAACAACATTCTTTAAAGCAATCTAAAAGTTTACCTGTAGCGCGAACATTAATCAGGCACTACTCGGCCTATCAGTATTCAAGTCGCGCCCTGTTGAGCGTTCGCCTCGAGTATCAGCAAAACAACCGTTTTACCTGCTCGAGTCGGGCGCAGTAACTTAGCATAGATAAGGAGCCGACGTATTACGTGTAATTTACGCTACCGGCGTGGAAATTACGCATGGAACTCAAGACAACAATAAATGGCGGTTTTCAGAGTGCGTTCACTCGTACGCTAGTACTGCGCGTGACTGCAAGCAAATATATCTTTCTATTTAAAAACTTTAGTTGCACTAATGAGAATAAAGTTTTGGCCGTGTTGGGGCGCTCTAGAATACAGACCCTTATTTCATGTCAGCAATCCAGGGTATCGTCACAGGCTCCAGAAACCAACTTGCTTGGTTGGCTAATGTTTTATTTAAGGTTTCATATTATCTTTCCGTGAAGCTCACCTAGCTACCGCCCTCTAGCTTGAATCAGTTACCAAATAACTCATCATGTTCTGATATTTCCTTCTTCTTCATTTTCTTGGCCGACCTTTCCTAACATAGGTCCATAGGTCCACCAATGTACACTGAACAATTTGAACCTAAATATAAAGTAATTCCAGCAAAGCAGTCTATAATGTCTATAATAAAGCAAGTAATTTATGCTTTGCTGGCCCTTAAGTATAATTACATTAGAAAGTTACAAAAACTTTCTAAATTAAAAAGTTCTACTTGGCTACAAATTTATGGGTATTTTTATTCATTGAAATTTTACAAGTTATCTACATTACATGTTTATTTATTCACCACAATATATCCTTGCGTATTCTTTAATAACAGATATTTTAAGTGCGTCTTTTTTACTTGACTTAGAATTATTTTGCAGAGTGGATACAAATTAAACTTTTTTATAAGAATTAGATTTTTGTGACTATTCCTGGTCGTAGCAAATACGCTATGGGGCCGAACTCTGCCTCTTACGACATCCAGGTCTGTTGAAATAAGATTAGGCTTGTATTTTACTCCGCCTCTATACCGCTTCCTATTAATGGTTAGGTACACAGCAATCTCCTTTCATCTATATCATAAAACAACAGCGGTTTGATCCTGTTAAGCGTCAACAATATATCCCGGTGACCTATTCGAGTTAGTCTATCGTAGTCTACGTGAAATACGCGCTCGACGTTCCGCGATGTTATTTACGATGTCAACGTCGAGATTACGCTGAGATACAACAGCGTAAAACGGACGCCGCAAGAATGGTTTGTTACGCATGTATACTGTTATTTAGTTTTAGGATTTGGGAATTTGGACTGGAAATATTATCTTTAATCACAAATAACAGTCTTTGTCCGAATCTGGCGGCAACCAATTAACTACGAGCACGGGTCTCTCCTCATAACTGAGGTCTAGCGTATACTCGATGACGCTGCTCCAGTGCGGATTGGTGGAGGGGACCGAATCTAATGAGTAAGAAATGATTAAAACACGGATTCAAACAAGCGTGTGGTAGCAACGTAGGCCTTATGAAAGATCAGCTTATCGCGGACTTTTAAGAAACATAAAAACGCAATTAACAATCTTCATTTGCAAATTTCTATAGCAAATCTCTGTACTACTGTAGACACAAAATAAAATTATTCTTCATTTAAAATGTTTAGTATTCGCGATCACATAAGTTTAAAATCATGTAAAATGGTCTCTTTAGTCTTCCTTGTACTCGAAGCTGTTCACAATCTATTTAAGAACTTCATTACTTCCCTTTAAAAATCCTCGGTATCTTAGCATCGTATCCAATATACGTAATCAGGTTATGTAAACTGTACGCCCATTAAAATTCAAGTTGCGATTCTGTCGAGCGCTTGCAATCAATGAAACAGTTCCACCAGTTCGAGTTAACTGCGAAGTAACTTGCCGGAGATAAGATGTCCCTCGATGAAAGCGCTTAGATAACAACGTGAAGCGATACAATGAAAACGATAAAAAGTTTATTATTTAATAACGTTAGACACCTAACGAAAAATATGAAATTCGATAACGTATTTGATATATTGAGTTATTACATTTTTAATTCCTTAAAATATCATTAAATCTTATATAGCAATCTTAATATCTTAGTATATTTGTTTTCGAGTCATTGGTGTTTGTGATTTTACGTGTGTCCATCCTACATAGATTCCTATTGTGGCGGTGTGTGAACTTGAAACTTTTAATACGTCATTATGAAAAGGTAAAAGTAACAGAGTCACGTTATATGACTCCTGACCCGTTGACCACGCATGACAAGTCACGTGCGCGTGTTGGGACACGCACTTTTTCATTTATTTCCCTTTATTATGACAAATACTAAATTTCCATTTGGCCTCCCTGGAGGATCCCAAACTTTTCCATTTGAATGTCTGTGGACATCGCTCCACATCGTGAAATTTTATTAACCATTCCCATTTCGTTTCTAAAGTCTGATGTTGTGTTTTAGTATGTTCTTGTGGCATTAGCAAACGTATTACCTGTTTTGTTTATTAAAGCTAAATTAGCGCTTTATAATTAAAGCGTCTTAACGTTATATGTAGAATAAACTGCTAATATTTTCAAGTTGTTTCTTTTTCAAATTCAAATTAATTCTAATGCACGCCAGAATACAAATTCTATCGAGGAGTAGAAACGGTGAAAGAAACTCCTCAACACATCTTTTGAACTAATGAACACACTTATACACAAATATTTCACTAGCCTTTGCGGAGCTGGATACAGTATTTTATTTCCAAGCTTCCTTATCATTTATGTATTCATCTATATAGTAGTAACCTTTATTTACGAGCTGTGCTTTCACGCGTACCTTACATTTTTCGATAGGTAATTCCCTAATCGATTTTGGAATTTTATTGTGAAAACGGATACTTTTCTTTTTTAGCCAGTCGTGATGATCATGCCGTGGATGGATGTCGGCTGGGGTCTTAAGAGCCAGTAGTATCTTTCTTTCTACTCATATTTCTTGGCTCACTAACATCGGTGATTCGTTTTGTGTTACCGGTATCTATGAACTACGGTAACCTCGTACTTGATTTCACAAAACAATATCAGTCACGCACCACCAGTTTCTAAAAAGCTCATCAAAATCTCGTTGAGTTAACTGGCATATTAACTTAGAAGCTCTGTCAAATCAATTCCAGTTTGCGTTTGTTTGTTTGTTGTTGCCAATGTTGAGTAGACAATAATAAATCAGAAAATAAACAATTGACATTTAACAAGAGATTTGACAGTTTATTAGTTATTCTTTCGTTGATCACAAACCAGCGATTAGTATTGGAAACTGTACTGGCCTAATCGTTACCGTCAATTAAAACCACTAAATACGTATATTGTACAATTATACCGACACCCAATTTAATGGGGCCAGATGCAATTAACGTAATATTCAATTACGTATTACCGTATAACATGATTACCTACGTACGTAC
Source organism: Carystus phorcus (assembly GCA_018248895.1). Classification (NCBI taxonomy): domain Eukaryota; kingdom Metazoa; phylum Arthropoda; class Insecta; order Lepidoptera; family Hesperiidae; genus Carystus; species Carystus phorcus. The sequence continues at coordinate 3,719 of DWJN01002789.1, forward strand.
AAATAAACTCTAAGACAGCTCCAATAATCAAATTTATATCTCGAACTCATCCAATATGTACAAAATCCGATGTTATATTATCACAGATTCATTGAAATGTATCAAATGTGTTTTATTCACTGTTCAATCATTCGATTCGTGAGGCAGAATTTTGTATTTATATTGTAGGCACAATATAATAAATTTTTCAGATTCTTATAAACTGAGATATATTATATTAGACGCTTGATTTCATTAGGGTAACTCGTCGTCCTAGTTGAGCGATATGAGGCGACGCGACTCGATGTAACGCGACACTATACGACCATATTACCAACCACACTGATTACATCCACAACGCAGGACACGAATCCATGCAACGACTATTTGATATTTCCGCGTCGGATCGAATCACGTCGCGTCACGTCGCATTGTCGCGTTTGTCGTTCACCAAGGACGACGGGTAAATAGTGCGAGAAATAAACTTTGAATGAAATAATTAATGAATGTCCTATTTAAAATCTTTAATGTGTCATCCAATTATTTGTAGTCTTTTATATTTGAAATCTTTTTGTGTTTTAATAAAATCTAAAGTTGAACAATTTTATGTTGATCTCACCGTACAATAATTATAACTTATACTGAAGCGAAGCGATAACAATCGCAATAAAAAGTCAAGAATAATTATATAAAAATTTCAATTGATTTTAGGTAAATTAAGAAAATTGTTTTTCTTATCTGTATAGTATAATTGTTGAATATTTCTAAAACCTGAAACCTGAAGATCGATTGTTCGATAAATATGAAAGTAAAAATATAAGTCCGATAAATATAAATATGAAGGCGAAAATCAGTTTAAAAATGAAATTCAACTATTCAAATTAATTATCTTTTTGTTTCAGATATATTCTTCAACATCACACTCAGGCGAAAAACATTGTTTTACACAGTGAACTTAATTGTTCCTTGCGTGGGAATTTCATACCTATCAGTTCTAGTATTTTACCTTCCAGCAGATTCTGGCGAAAAGATTGCATTGAGCATCTCTATTCTTCTTTCTCAAACCATGTTTTTCTTGCTTATATCAGAAATCATACCTTCTACTTCACTCGCTTTGCCATTGCTCGGGAAATACCTTCTTTTCACTATGTTACTCGTTGGGTTATCTGTCGTCATAACTATAATTATATTGAACGTTCACTATCGCAAACCCAGTACTCATCAAATGGCGCCTTGGGTGAGAAAGTTCTTCATAACGAAGCTACCTAGAGTATTATTAATGAGGGTGCCGAAGGATTTATTGAGAGACCTTGCAGCCCAGAAGATTGCAGGTCGAAATATGAAGAAGAATAAGTTCAAAGACGCTCTAGCGGCCGCTGAGCAAACTAATTCAAATGCGTCCAGCCCTGATTCCATACGTCATCACCTACCTGGTGGCTGCAATGGTCTACATTCAACAACAGCGACAAATCGGTAAGCCTCTCATAGCCGTTGTTTGTATTATAGATAGAAAAAAATAAGATACCTTGAATATTAGTAAATTCTCCATAAAATTCACAAAAAATCTCATGAATGGATTGCGGACGATAGGCCTAAACCCTTTTCTTGTGTGAATATATCCATATCTAGGTATCAATTTGTACGAGCCAGTAGTACAGTAATTCTATTTGAACATTTCAACTCCGATATCAAGGGTAGTGATAACACGGGGACCGACTTCAAACAAGACAGTAATACTATTTTAGGTTGAGAGTAAATTCTCATGATTATATTTCCATTTTACGGTAAGTTAATAATATAAAAAATCTATGAACCGGCCAATGAGATACTCATATCAATAATAATATTTGTTACACCAAATGCGTTACTTAATTCTAGAAAGGATTTGAGCTAACCAAAACAAAGTTATCTGGGCTAAAATAAATCAATACTATTTTATACTTTAGGATTTCTTAATTCGATACTATCAACGAAAGCCGTGGCAATATACCTTTTCAGTTTCTCAGCAACTAAGTGCATAAGGTATCAAGCTTGAAGCTATTAATGGATAAAGTACCAGTCCTTCTATATGAAAACCAGGCTACTTCGATGACACCGGATTACTTTCAAATATTTAGTCAAAGTAACTGCCAGATTTTAATACGAAAGTCAAAAATATAGTTACTATAACAAAGCCGTTTTTATTCTCCAGGTTTAGCGGTCTAGTTGGAGCTTTAGGCAGTCTTGGAGCTGGGTACAATGGATTACCTTCAGTTATGTCAGGATTAGACGATTCTCTTAGTGACGTGGCACCAAGAAAGAAGTATCCATTTGAGTTGGAGAAGGCCATCCACAATGTCATGTTCATACAACATCACATGCAGAGACAGGATGAGTTTAATGCGGTTTGTTTCATACTTATGTTTCATATGTCATATCCGTTTGAATCAGTCAAAACACACAATCCTTTCCGTATCTGAAAGTCTCAATCAAAGTAAACTTAAAATTATTAGTTTAAAGACGGATTTCACGGGACACAAAAACCGCGAAGAAACTCATAGTATTAAAGTGGTATGACATCAATAAACTCAAATATGTCAACTTCTATAAGAAATAGACGGGATTGTTGCCAAGCACAAACCTATCATGGTAACATAATAATTATATTCTAGTGATATCTACAAATGTTTATAGATATTGCTTGGTAAAGCGACGTAGACAGCTACTCGTATAATTTTTTAATTAAACATTTTCAAATCCTTTGATTCAAAAATAGTTCCAAGAAGTTAACCATTAAAACCATTTTAATCAAATTAAAAAGTTGATAGGGCCTCGGGCATACTACTAATTGTAAATGATGTGCCAACATCAGATCAGGTTAGAATGTTTTTATATAATTCCAGTCTCTTGAAATTAAATTAGAATTGATCAGTAATAGGTTGTGAATATTTGGCGAAGATCGGTTAAACAGATTTTCCTTAAAGCTAAAAGCACTCTCGAATCACGTTTTGAAGAAAAAAAGAAACCATAATTGGTTTATCCATTTAGAACCTGCGCCATCCCAAACAGATACATAAGTACACACGTTAAACAAATAACACTCTCTACCTCTACTCTCTTCTCACCTTTGGGACTAAAAATATCACAGCAATTGAACAAGTTAAGAAACAGCTTTGACGCTTCTCTATTAGATGACACTGTAAATCCTTCCAAATATTCAAAAATGATGGAGATAACTTAATTTGCCGTTAGATGATCTATCTGATTTTTTATAGGCATTTAATACAGTTACAAGATTTTCTTCTATATTTTACGTTTTATTAATTATTTCATTTTTTTGTTGACAGGAGGATCAAGACTGGGGCTTCGTCGCCATGGTTCTCGACAGACTATTCCTTTGGATCTTTACTATCGCTTCCATCGTTGGAACTTTCGCAATTCTCTGTGAAGCACCATCTCTGTATGATGACACCAAACCCATTGATATGGTTTTGTCATCAGTGGCTCAGCAACAGTTTTTGCCTGTAGACAGTGGGGATTCATAAATATTGCAGTAATCTAATATATACACGATAGTGTTGATGATGCCACGCCCGTGGATCATTCGTAACTATTGACATCACTATTAATCATAATGTAACTGATGTCATAAATGACTATCTCCACAATCTCGTAGATGTGTTAGAATCGATTTTCAAATCAAACATTTTAAATTCTACATTTCCTACTTGGTATTTTTCTATAATCCAAGCAACTTTACCGAACAAACATGATTTAGTCATTAACCATCCCCTCAACTAAAAACAAAGAATAATATTGACTACACCATCTAGACTCCTTAAATCCTCTAGCAAAACTGTTGCCATATTTAGCTACACGTAGCAGTATAAGTATCTGACGAAATCAATATATTGGCCGAAGAGAAAAAAAAGGAGATACAATCCTTTTAATAAATGAGGGTCGACCTAAAACCCTTTGTGACATCTTAGCCCACAACGTTACATGTAGACGATTTATCTGATACGTAAGTGAAATACGAAGAAATTATTTGCTCTCCCAAAACAAATATTGCCACACTTGAACACGAATCAGCGGAAAATCGCGACGTTACAGAAGTTTTATAGGTACTCTTAATGTTTTGGATTGGGACCTTTAGAGAAATAGAAGCAATTTTGAACAATGTATCGTTTGAAGAATGATTTAGATTTTAGTTTGGTGTGTCTCGCAGTTTGATAGTTGGAGAGATAAGAATTATTACCACAAATATAAAGTCCAGAATTTTAAAATTTTTGTTTGAGCTTAGAATTTATTATGGGGTCGAAATGATCAGAAGACTCAAGGAATTTACATTGAGTTTAAGTCGGCAGTTCATAACGATTGAAATTATCTCTGTTCTTTAGAATATCGCAGTGAGCAGCAATTATTTAATAATTAATTAATTATTATCACAATACTTCAATACTTCAGAGTATGTAATTCTAAATTAAATTATCTTAATAATTATCATAATACTGATTATAATGACGTACAATAAAGAAAGTAAATAAATTGGTTACTTTTTGCAACCATGTATTTAAGAATAAAAACATGACTGGTGATCGAACTGTTGTTGTTCAAAATTCTTTTTAGGGTTTTGATAAGAGCCAAAATGGGCTGTGAATTTATATTTAAGCGTATATCATAATTAGGTTTGTTTGACTAGCGTTTAGTAATAAGTACATAGAAATAAGTATAATACATACGAGTACATTTTTATTGTATTGGCCTTGAATATTGACCCCAGTCTCATTCCCGCAGATTAGTATGATAGGAGCTAACAAAAGCGGGCTTGGTGTACGCTTGTTGGTACGGTTTTGAGTACCTACTTTATTATCGTTATTAAGTCATTAATATTACTAGTGGTATCTTTACATGAAAATTTCCTGGCTAGCTAACACACTACCAAACGCACGGCTTAATTCCCTCAACCCCATTCTATCATCGTACGTCTCCACACACGGCGGTATCCATCCTTTCGTCGTGAATATCCCTCCGTAACGAACCATGCGCTTTTCTTCATCGTTTGTCGTGCGTACCACGTCGTGTCCTTCACGAAGGTCTAAAATAAATTGCTTGCGTCGATTTTCCCGTTTGCTTATAATGGAGGTGTCTTCAAGCCAAGGGTGAATAGGCTTCTACTAAGTTTATGCACTTTAGCAAAAAGTATTATGTTACCACTTACCATATGGCGGGATTATAGTCAAGCATCGGCTGGTTGTTATGAAAAAAGTCGGGTGATTCAATGTCGTCATCGTACTTGCTAGAAGCTTGAGAGCTGTTACTTTCTTTCTTCTCTCTTCTTTCTGGATGTGGGATGAAGCATTGGTATTAGATATCCATGGGCTATGATGACCACTTTCTTATGTCGTTTGCTCGTTGGCCGTCTACATAAAAAATACTAACTCACTTTGTAACTAATAGCGCTTGGTAAATTTGTATAATTTTTGTTGTAAGGCGATTTAATATCCAAAAAGTCAAGGCTAAGTGCATTATTTCGTATAAAAGCGTCTGACAGATTGTGAATATTAATAATCTCGGACTGTAGAAGACATCGTTAATTAGTTAAAAAACTATTAGCTAAGTTTTTCATTCGGTAAAGTATGGCTGTGTTGAACGTTTTATCTCGGCTCAGTAATATTAAGAATAGTTAAGACTTTATATTGTAATGAATATTGTTCGTAACACTTAGAACTTACAGCACTTATTATTTTACTTTTACTTATGTAATAATATATTTTTTCATTGTGATATTTACATTTGTGACATTTTAATAAGTTTAATGTCATTATGTCAAAAATATTTGAATGCATTTCGATTGTATTCCATATCATTTTATTAAATTGTCTAGGATTTATTTACGCACCTTAATAATGTATAGACGTTTAAATCAAAATATAGAGTTCCGAAATATTATATGTAGTAATACATGAAAATTCAATTGTTTTTTCAATAAACCAAGAAGCTTTTACTTAAATTAAGTGCATGATAATTTTACATAACTTTATTTTTAAAAGTCATTTGTTTTAGAGTAAACAATATCTCATAAGTAGTTGTCTGTAATTTAATATTAAATACGATTTGAAACGATTACCTTATTTTTAATACCTCCTATTGATATTTAGTACCTACCTATTGAGTATCTTTCTGTCCTTTTCTTTTCTTCATTTATTACTAGTAAATGCCCTGACTTTGCTTTCTTGTTGTTTTTAATAATAATGTGGCTTTTAATACGTCCAATAAATAACCTGGTCATTCAGACCATGATCATAATAAATTATTCAGTGAGTAATTAGCTATATCGCTATAACTTATACGGTACGACTACGGCCAATTCAAACTTAATAAGCGTTTTTACAAAATTAATTTCTTTGTTCGAATGTTGTCAAATGAATGAATGTCAGTCAAATGAATTGCTCATTAAATCCTGAATTTTGCATTATATTATTAAGATTATTATTAGTATCTTTGCGTGAAGCCAGGATGGCCAGCTACCACCTTCTTGGTTGAGTCATCCGTCAAACGGTCGTCCTGTTCTGGCTAGGAACTTAAAGAGTCAGTACCACCAATCTTTCATATTGTTCTTCACAAACAACTTATCGGTAATGCTTTTCATGTTTCTGGCGTTCATGGACGCTGGTGATCACTTATCACTCCACTCGTCTTCAACTGCCTCAACCTCAATTGCTGCAATGTGCTTATACCAATCGATTCAATTGACAACAGCTTAACAGACACAAAGATTTACTGTGTCGTGGATGTAATAGACAGTTATAACGGCTTTGTCAAGGAGACAATGAATAAAAAACCCGATTGCAAGTAAATAGGTCAAATGAAATATTCTGATTTTCAAAATCAAACACATCAAATAGATGCGTATTATTAAGGATAACTCAAAAAATACCGTCAGATGTCGCTCAGATTTAAATGGAACCACATAACCAGCACCAGTTTTCGAATTTGAAATGAATCATCGAAATCCGTACACTCAGTGAAAAATTATTAATATAAGTAACACATAAAAAAATACAATCAAATTGAGAACTTCCTTACTAATTTGAAGTCGATAAACGAATAAAGACAAGAACATACACACCCAAACCGAGAACAGAAATTCGAACTTATAATTCAAACAGAATTCAAATTCCCTCTTATTGGTAGTAGGGTATGATATTGTGTCGTTCAGATGGTCAAAGTATTACATTGCTTCAGGAACATTACAAGAGTTTAAGCGCCTTCATAGTTTCTATAACTTACCTCCAGGGAAAACTATGTTCCAAGTTTCCGATAAACATGACAAACAAAACTTTGGTTTATCTAGTCCTTGGCATGCATAAAGTATATCTTGAATACATTTATGTATTCTCAAAACTAATATAGTGGAATATACTTATTTAACGATAGCAAACAGATCTTTAGGTGGCATAAGCCACTTGGCTTTAACAATGTTATATAATATTCAACAATGTTGTTGTAGTGCATGTTATTAAGCCATTAAAGGGTTCAATACAAAGTTCTGGTCTCTCTTCATAACTGCAGAGAATACTGCACGTTCCTGGGGTGGAGATTAGTGAAGAGTCTATTGATCAACCCAAATGTCACAAGTTTTTATGCTGCCAAAAACCCTCCGCCATGGCTTAACGACTGTTATCTACGATAACAACAAGAACCGACGAAGCACTTTGAAGTTACGAAAACGGGTTTACCGGATTCTTTTTTATTAATTTATTTGGGATTTAAATTAAAAGAGTCTAAGCAAACCCAGAAGGGAAACGAACGATCAACGAAAATCAGTTTACTTGATTATGTGCCATCTATACAAATATTATAAAGTTGTAGAGTTTGTTTGTTTGTTTAACCGCACTAATCTCGGGAGCTACTAGTATGAATTGAAACATTCTTTTTATGTTAGATAGTTAATTTACCGAGGAAGGTTATAGGCTATATAACATAACGCTACAATCAATAGGAATTCAGTAGATATAAGAAATGTTACAAAAACGGGACAAAATGTTCCAAGGTGATACGAAGTTCGCCAGGTCTACTAGTATCATATAAAACTCAATCACAATGTAGTCAGATCGTAATGTTGAATTGATTCGATTTAATGTTTACATGATTCATTCTAGTTCATCCAAAATGAAAGGCAAAGTGAACTTTATATTTTCAGCATTACCCACGAACAAAACCTCCTGAGCGGAGGTTTCGCGACTTGGAAAGACGCCAATCGCGTGTACTCATGCAAAACCAGTCGTGCCGCGTGATTGAGTGCTGCGAAAAAAAGTCACTTTCGATTTAGATTACACGTTTAATAAACATCATTTTGGTACAATCCATTGCTTACAGGAGACTCTAATAAAGTTGATTTAGTACCGATTTTATTCCTTAGATTACACTTGGTGTATTTGCTGTATACCATGAAGGGTATAATAAACTTTTACGCCTTTATTACAATATAAGGTCTAAACCACGATTATCAAGTATAGGTTTATCTTTCATACTATACTTTAAGCCAAGGTTTATTTTGCTTGGTCTAATAAATAAACTTCTAATAAACTTCTTTTACCCATGGACTAAACAAAAAAACTAAACTAAAATAAACCTTTTGAAAACTCTATACAAACGTTATCGAGCCAACAGCTGACTCCGTCTATCTCTACTTATGTACTGTTAATACACAATTTTTTTTGGTGTATTTTTACTTTTTAATTTAATAGATACCGCCGGTTTCTGAAAAGCATAACAAAATATTTTTAACTAACAGGCATGTTAACTTAGAAGCACTGTCAAATCAATGCGAATTTCTATAAATAAAAATCAGAACAAAATTGCATTTGACAAACGCCTTGGAGCAAAATTTGACAACCCTGTTTAACTAATCAATTATACAAATTAATTCAACCATTCGACGTTTGACAATAGATTTGACAGTTTATTAGTTATTTTTTCGTTAAACAGCCTTTCAGAAACCGGCCGTAAGAAAAGAATTGTGAAGTGTTTAACTGTTTCTTATCTCTGAATGACGAATGTATGCCGGACTTACCCGACAAGCGTTTCTTTTTGATTTTAAATCCGTCAATAACAGTTTATTTAAAATTTTGCGGAACATTCAAAATTGACTTACGCATACGCATACGTTCAAAACGTCTAAAACCTCATAAACTGGATAGTTTTAGAATTTAGGCAGTAAGACGGTCTTACCGACGTCGCAGTAAAATCCGTCTATTTAGGAGTTTTTAAAATTTGATAGTTTTTTCTTAAAAATGCGATATTTTTAGTAAATTCGATCATTTTGTTTAGTAATCAATTAAATTTGTAATAAAATTTGATTGTAATAATTTAAAGGTGGCCAGATATGACCAATAAGGCACGACATTAATAAAGTATGCCGGTCTTTGCCTAACTGACCTTAGTTGCCCTTTTATAAATTAAAAAACAAAAAATATATCCATCTTTACTTTCATCTGCATGCTTTTGAATATCTGAATTTCCTGTTCCCTACGTTGAAATAAATGGATGGATGGAGTTTCACCTGACTTTCTCTCTGACTTCCTTTTCTACACTTATTAGATCATTTTAAAGTAAAAAATAAGTACTTAATGACAGACGATTCTCATTCGACTAATGTTATAAGTTTCATCATTTGAACCAGAAAAAGTTTACGAAAAATTCCTTACTCAGGCGTGTTGCTACACTATATCGAATTAAAGTGTTTTTTTTATATTTAGTTTAGTGTTCAAAATACTATACAGTGTGACCCTCGATATGGTGCGCAAACTAAAAATGTTTAAATTAGAACGTATTTTAACGACAAAAAGAATAGTTTTTTTTTATTGTACGGACAGGAATGATTTATTTAAAGAATTAATTTGATATCACGTCAAACCGCATATTGAGTTCAAATGAACGTTATAATAACTGTAAGGGATGGAGGTTGTGTGGAAAAAAAAACAATCTTTTAAAAATAGATAACATTTTGAAAAGTAACTTTAAATAAAATTTCCGAATATTTTCTCAGTCTTTTTTCTAATTTAAGAATTTCCGCAAAATAATTCCCATATAAAAATATTTTAAAGTTATTTATAATTACTCATCATATCCACTCGGTAATATAAAAAATTGCCTTCTATCTCTTAAGGGTCGTATGGTGTGAACGGCCAGCAAAGGGTACTCGGATGCCCAGAGTCATGGGTCAGGTAGAGACCCTATCTGTAAGAGATACGAGGGAGGGAGATACTAAACCAAGTTAATATTACTATTTAGTCAGTTGCTCTGAAAGTATGTATAACTAGATCTCATCCCAGTAAAAGAGTTGAAAACACTGTACATATGTACATAGTTTACTGGGTAGTACCTAATCGAAGTAAGCTGCGTTGTCGAAATAAAATACGGCTTAAACTCGTTTTTTTTAAAAAGCAATGCTGCTTTATTGTGGCACGAGACTACGAGCATCTCTCTCGATGAAATTTCTAACATCTACGAGAAATTAACAAATGAAACATTTTCTAATTGAAATTTCTACGATTATTCTTAACCGATCTTTCGTACTTTAGATTTGATAAAAAGCATGTCTCACAGAAACTTTATCAAAATATGTTGTTATGTAAAACATGTTAAATTGATTAAAACCTTACTGTATGTTTCACAGGTGCTGTACACAGTGTCAGACAGTTTTCAACTTTGTGTACACTGGACAGGTGATAATCTGCCTCGCAGGCTTGGCGGTTCTTATGGTACAGATGGTGGTAGGTACCTATATTATAAAGACGTAAATTGGGTGACTTACCCCCGGTTTCTGAAACGCTTATCAAAATCTCGTTGAACAAACAAGCATATTAATATTAAACTTGGTCAAATTAATTCGAGTTTCTGAAACGTTGGTTAGTGAATGATAAAACAAAGAACAAAATCGCATTTGAC
>DWJN01002790.1:0-14631 GCA_018248895.1 Carystus phorcus
CCAACAGCAGCATTACAAGGTAAAATTATTTTATTGAAGTCAAAACGTGACGCCTGTCTTAAAACAATTTTCTGTCTAACCACCGGTTTTAGAAAGGCTGATCAACGAAAAAATTAATAAAACACTGTCAAATCTTTTGTCAAACGTCAATGTCATTTGATTTAAATAATTGGTCAGTTTAACAAAGCTGTACAATTTTGCTCGGAATCGTTTGTTAAACGCAATTTTGTTATCTGATCTTATAGTTTCAGAAAAACGAATTAATTTGACAGAATTTCTAAGTTATCATGCCTGTTAGTTCAACAATATTTTGATAAGCCATTCGGAAATTTACTTTGTATTTTTCGTTATTGGCCAGTTAGTAACAGCAATAATTTCAAGCCAAATCATTAAAGTACCTACAAGTGACAGACCAACTGACAATTTCAGACGATGGTAAATAGTGGGTAGTTATATATTTTTTTATTTTTAAAGCAATTGTTACTAGACGTCCATTTATTTTTGAGCCCTATCAAACGTCGGATGTTGCGGAATATTCACCCAATGCTTAATTTTTCGATCGATACTCGATTTTTTTCAATTTTATTAACCTTATTGAGGTTTAAAGCTTGACCTTAAGTATTTCCCAACGACCGGTATGCTTCTGGTAGGTGCTTTAAAAACTGTGCAATTGGTCGTTTTGCATAATCTCTCGTTATGAATGAAACAGTATTTTGCAACGTGCGTTCATTCAAAAATGAGTCACTATGTTTCCTCACTCTTCTAAGAAGAATCAATGTCGTTCGTCCCACACTGTGACGAATATTGGCCTAGAATAATAAGTGTCAATTACTGTGCTTTTAATGTCAAATACAAGGTTGGTATTAGTTGTTAAGAACGACAAGCATTTGTTTAATGATATTTTTCGACTGTTTAGTATGAGATCAAAAACAATAGAAGGTAGGTCAGGTTAGGAGGAGAGTGAATAGGCTTTTGCTAAGTTAATGCGTCCTCCATCTTAGACGTCCTCACCACTTCCATCACGTGGGGTTGACGTCCAGCATTAACTTATACTAAATAAAAAATAAAAAGGTACTTTAGATAACTAGTGTTCAAATTAATAAGATAGTAGAGTATAATTTATAAGTTTAGCAAAATGAAATTTCTATAAATTACATAATAGTTAATTATAACTAAAGTTAAGGCTGGATTATTTAGTAAAAAACTTAGTTGTCAAGTAGTAAACTGATCTATCTGATTATAGTTACTCTTCTTAAATTATATAAGGAATCATCGAAAGTAAAATCCTTTGATGTTTGAAAAAATTTAAATAATAAATAAAAATTATTCAAAAAAAATATTTATCTATATTTATTTTTCAAATAACACTTAAAACTGAGTTGATTCTTGCAACACAAAAATGCGTTCTATAATAACATTTACTTCACATTCGTTGTGTGTATAATAAATATTTCATTATTATCGATAAATAAACTAGTTTTACTTCCCAATATGAAAGAGGTGAACACTTATGCATAATTCATACAGAAGTCTGACAAGTCACCGGTACTTGACACGAAAGTCATGAAGTCTGCTTTATTTACTGAAAGTGACCGTTATATTGAAATCGTATGTGGAAATGAGCAGGCAATATTGGCGTCGTGGTAGATTTAAATGGTTATGTAAGATTGATATTATTGGACGCCACTCGTAGTCAAGTGGTAAGAATTTTAGAATGTATTTTCTACTAGGAAGTTTTATGTATTAATGGATGTTAGATCACATATGTATTTAGTCAGATTAGGTAATTAGAGTTATTTAACGATAGTGGTTTTAACCTGTGATGTATTAGGAAATCTAGACAATTTATTGATAAATATCCATTTTGGAAGGAGATAGTTTTCTTTCCATAACTGAGAAAGATATTTGTTGCGCTGTTCGTACAGCTATTTCTAAAGAAAAAACAAACGTTACAATATATATTAAAATTGCACATTACAGTATATTACTTTACATAGCTATATATTAAAACGAATTATTTGGTTATAATCTTGATTGAAACACTAAACGAGTAAAAAAATGTTGGTTCTTATTTTGCTTAAGCTAATTGATTCGTTGTAACTCACTAATTGATACATTAATCTAGTGTTTCTGTAATTAATGACGTGTCTTCAAGAAAAATAGTGTGACTGTATAAAGATAAAGGCGGATACGAAGAGTTTTTGTACGCTATTGTTAAGTTAGTCTAATTAGTCTCGACTCTTGTGTTGTTTTGATCCAATTATAAAGGATTCTAACCGTGTTAATCAACGAAATAATAATATTCAGTGGTCACTTCAATATTCTATTTCTCTACTTCGATTAGCTATTCAGTACATTTTGGTTTCAGTTTATATAAATAATTTAATCCTAAATATGGCTGTTTAACATAGTTGGCGTTTAGTGTTTTGATAACAGGCGATATAGTAAAAAATACAAATTCTTAGTTAATTATAGATAAAAGAAAATATTGCACATATTTTACGGTTTGAAGTTTGTTCAAAGTTTCAAAAATGGTTCTTGAAATTTATGTACTTTACTTTATTGGTTATACATTATTAAATGTTATCGCTACTTAAAAATAACCACTACCAATATTTATTCTCAAATATCTTCCATATGTAAACTTCGATTAGTATCTAATATTCTCGATTAGTATATTGAAAATATTTCAAGAAAAGTCAGCGTATATATAAACCATTAAAGCAAAAAAATCAAGCAAAGTAGTTTGGGCTTCAAAGCGTAACAAACAAACTTATATTCGCATTTATAATAATAAGGATAAGGATTATCAAAACGTTAATTTACATGGACATGAGTATTGGCAATTGCACGACTCTTGAAAGTTCGACTGAACTATCATGGTGGTTTTCCTTGTAACAAAATTTACTTTTCCAGGTTAGTAATTTCGTGTTAGTCCATCTTCGTTTAATAGCTCGAACGAGACCTCGCATACTAATGTGTGCTTGATCGTTCGCGTGATCCAAGTCACGGTGTTTCTTCGTACGTCTGCACGCAAACTGACCGTAGCGGGCCGTTCACGCATCGTCGCTCAACGTGAGAAAATCTAACCCCACTCGTCATTGTTCCAATCAGTATCCTCATTTTTATTGTCTGGAAATATATTAACACTATTAGGACCTGAGCCTACAATAAACATTGAAACCAAACAAAGCTTTAAGTCACATTAAAGTTTTATCAAAGTTCATTTCGTTGATCGGCTTCAAATTTTCTGTATTATACATAATTCATCTACTCAAGTTTGTAACATTGATATTGTATGATACGTTAACATGAATTGTCAAAAGCAATAACGAAATTTCAAAGAACATAGACATTAATTAATTGTATCTAATTCTATAAGTTTTCTGAGTAATTACAATACAAAAATATTTATTACCTTTATAAAGGTATAACAAAATGTATTTCATTGATAAAAAAAATGAATGATTGAAATGAAACAGGTAAAACAGCCACCGTTTTCTGTTTCTCTTACCATAATTATATTTTAGAGATTACTGCTCTAATGATGACTATCTAATACTGCAATTTACTATAAGGATTATATTATTTGTATTTATTATATTACTTGTATTATTGTATATACGACATCTAAAAATAATCTTTGATTTATCAAACAAAAGCTTCATATTGTGTGATGCAGATGAATATGTCTAATTAAATTTCCATACACCGCTTCTGAAAACGAAAGTGAATCCGAGTATGAGTTTACTGCTGTTTTAATTACAATTACATGAACTAACACTTGGTATTTGCGTTGTAAAATATACTTCTTTGCTGCAATTTCCAAACATCAAAGTAATTTTTCTTTGATGTAAAAAAAAATAAATTTTTCTTTTTTATCTTGAACTACAGTGTCAGTTTAATGATAATGAATACATGGAATTAAATAAAAAATCTATTCACTTGCAGTTTTTCGTGACAATCGTATTACGATTGAAGTTCTTTTTTAAAAAAACAGAATTTCGATAGAAAATAGGAATTCATTATGCAACCGCACCTATACTGATCTTGCGTTCATTTCCTTTTGATTTTAATGTTATTTCACATGATTTGATGAGAAAAAAAAAATCTTTCATGTTCTTATATTGTTAAAAGAAACACTCATAATAATTTATGGTTTTTATTTTTTATCTCTAAAGAAGTTTCGTATTAGCAAACGATGTTATAAGAAACGAAACTTTATATCGTAATTAACCCCGTATTCTGACGATAACTATTTTATTATCGCCGCGTAGGTGGTCCAAAATTCGCTGTATTAAGTATGAAATAATAGTTTATTAGAACTAATAGTTTATTATTTTTATTTGTGACTATCATCTATTTAATTTATTTGTTTTATATGGATGCATTTGTAATAAAGGCAATTTGTAATAAACATTACATTTTATAACAGAATTTGCTATGCTCATTTAATTTTAAGGATTACTATGTTGTAAACTTTCAATACATTACAACTTAAGTAAGTTTATGTTCTCAAAGTTATCTATAAAAGTATGTACCTACTGGTCCTTGGTTAATATCATCTAAATATTATATTACAACGTATCGATATCAGGTATCGGGTTTTCAATGTTATCGCTACTTGCAAAGAAATTACGTATAAGGTTCATATTAAAACTTGTATACATTTATATTGCGGTTAATGTAATTCAAGCTCAATTCAAGAACAATAACTAGTTGACAACAAACGTTCTTTTATAAATGACGACGTGAGTAAATATTCATGAAATAACGTTCACTTTTAATTTATTTGTACTTTGTTCAGAGTCCATAAAGGACAAACAAAAAAAACATTGATTTTTATATTAATATATACTACCTTGTAACTTTAAAATGCCTTATGCATCGATTACCAAATTTTTTGCACATACAACCTATCAACTCTCGAGGACCTAGAAACCTAACATACAAAGCGTATAAGAAACAACTTGACGAAACTAGTTCATTTCAGAGTGGAGTCCATTAATCACGTTCCACGGTTGTAATGACGGACAGACCCGAGATCCATATGTCAAAACAGTACCTCAATTATACCGCCTTTTGTTTTTTCCAATGTCTCAATGATAGTACAATGGCATGTCGTATTGTTCTGGTGTCCGCTACAAGTGGTTCGAGACGTCAATGTCGGCTGTGACAGATTCTTGAAGGATTTTGAAATGTGTTCCTTATTCGACCTTGCTTTGACGGTTTGAAGTTACAAATTGATAATATGACATCAGTGCTGAATCTGACCGTGTGGGCTTATTGTGTAATCACATGTAGGTATATTAATACGTAAAGAGATTTGTATCCTTTTTTAAAATAATGCATGTAAATAAGAGTGCAGAAACCTGAACATATTATATAATACGTGTTATAATAAATTATTAACCATTTACGTTCGTAGTGTCAATGTGAATCAACCAAACAAAATGAGTTACTACTCAAATTTGTTTTGCACAATAGAATACATAATATCTACTAAATCATATACACAATCACGATAACAATAATAAACAAATTCAGATAACAAAATTAGAACAAAATCAAAGATGGCAATTACACATTTAATTATACATATATAATCCATCGGCGATCATACAAGTCTCCACACGGGTTAATGGCGTGTGTGGTCACTACCCCATATATGGTGTGAAAGCTCCACTGCATTGTCGCCTGGACTCGGTATGGATAGCCGGACGTATCAGTGAGCGGCGCTTGATAGCTTGAGAAATAAAGAAATCGATGACGATCGAGTTGAATTGCTTTACTAGGTACTCGAGCATGTCAATGTATAAATTTGTATCCGGCTATGTTTTAATTATACCATGTACATGCAATTAGGTACACACAAAAAGTATTATTTTCAATCAGCAATAAGGTGAAATACTTATATTTCTTCATTTAATATTGTAATTGATCATACTATTTACTGTACTATATATACTGTACTGTACTGTTTTAAAAACCCCAGTATGTATTGATTGATTCACTTCAATAATATACCTACTGTACTGTACTGTTTTAAATATGTATTGATTGATTCACTTCAACTCTTTATAAATCGGATATTGAACCAAAATTATAGTTAAAAATAGACCGTGTAATTTCGGTTGAGGTAATAAACAAATGTGTATGTAGGTACATGAAATGAGGAGGCGGACAGATAGACACATTGAAGGCTATATTTTAATAATCATGAGACATTTTACAGATGTGACTTAAAAGTTTCATGTACTTATGTGTTCTGACATACTTTTAATGCATAATGATGTAGTAAAAACAGATGGTTGCCCAGTTGCATGCCCCGGAAATTAGCCATGACTCAACCAGCTCCTTATCTGGATAAGAAACTAAAGATAAACGAAACCCTTTATTTACCTTACGTGTACTCATGTTAAAAAATATGTTTAATGTATATACCTACATAATACCCTAAAGTAATCATGAGAAATTTTATCTATTTTAAGTTCGTGATCATTTTGCCAAAGACATCCCAAAGCTGAATTGTGAAATATTCAATAAAAATCTTTATAATGACTCATGAAAAGTACTTGAATTACGTCATATAAGTGCTGTATATCCAAAATTATTTCATTATTAATATGTTATGACATCAGTGCGGTCATCGGGCAGTGATAAGTTAGTAGCGGTATCATTAGAGGTGCAGCGTACAATCCATCAATGACGTTAGATCATTACAATGATGTCACCAAGACATTCTTGCTCTCATTGGCACCCAACAGTATTTCATACTTATCAATTATCTGACAATTTAGATCGATCGGTGAGTCGATTAAGTTTCAAGCTTATCTATGGATTTGAATGGGATAAAACTGAAACAGATAGAGCTCCCGAAATTTAAATTTGGAACGACATATCCAATTTGATCTCGACTTATACATGTTCGGGTGAACTGCAGCTATGGTCAGCTGCAGGTATGTAACGAATCTCATCATAACGGTAGCTTAAATCATCCTCCACCGCACTACTTCAGTACATATTTGTGCTTAACTCAAGTGTCAGAAGGTTGTATGTGCCCAAAGTCTGAGTTAACCATAACAATCAGGACGTACTCTAAAGTACAAGAAATTTTGCTACTAGTGGTCAGCAATTCTCTTACCGACCATGCTAGATTATCTTTCTACTTCATTCCACAAATTTATCTATCACTTCCCTTGTATTTCGAAATTTACTTAAAATTTTTTTTCTTTTCAGAAATAGCAAAAGTGCGAGCGAGTTTATTCCAAATAAATGGAGTCAAGAAAGAACCTCTAGTGCTACCAGAACCTGAAGGCATTGTCACCACACTCACAGAAAAAGTATACGTGCCAGTCAAAGAACATCCAGATGTAAGTAATAGTTTACACATTTACATATTCTAAAAAGAGAAAATCAATGTGTTGCCAATACTAGCTGTAACACGGAAATAAAACGGGATTAAAAAACGAAATTAACTAAGAATCTGCTACGGAACGCACGGGATTATAAAACGAAATTAACTAAGAATTAGCTGAAGAAAGACAGCACAATTGCTGTAATCAGTTTTAGAAATAGCACGATATTTTTCCTTAATCTTCTAGGCACACATGTAGGTATCATTTAAACTTTTAAATAACTCTTTCTCTTTAATTATTCTAGAAGGTAGTTGTAGTATTACAGAAATACGCAAAATAATTATTGAATGGAGTCTGCAGCAAAACGTTAAATGGTTAAAGTCACGCGTACAATTCTAATTTACAAATGGTGAAAGTACCATTAAATTTTATCGCATAACAACGTAATAGATTAATAGATGACTTTATGCTTTCTATAACCTCTATTCCCGCCGTTATTGTTTATAGTTTTCCTTTTATTTTATATTTCCTATCGTTTAAAGCCTAATCGTTAAAAAGACTTCAAACATTAACTATTTCTATCATTGAAACTTAATCTTTGGAATCACATTTTAAACAATTTGTCTTAAGGCTTATGTTTCATACTGTATCAAGATATAAAATAACAACGGAGTGATATCCAATCTGAGATATAAATAGAAAGACAAGGTTGTCAGCTTTACTACATTTGGTGACTTATGTCATGGCGATCTCGTGTGAGCTCGTGCGGCCAAAGCTTGCACGAACCTTAATGATAGTGGCCATTCATTGTAGCACACAGCTCCAGGCTAATTCGAACGAACACTACTAACTTGGGCTTGTAGGTCGTTGACCTGGATGAATCATTTATTCAACTTTCGGTTACAAGAAGCACGTTCGCGAATCAATTTGCTATGATTCGCGCTGATCAAATTGTAAATTATATAAGCAGCTTTATGTTTTGTTTGAACCATAATTCACGATACAAATTAACATATTACGATGTCTTAATAATTAAAAGGAAATATTTACATTGTTCAGGAAATGTGTAAATGTTTTAACTGTACTTTTGGAATCAGAGGTATTTAATATTTTTAAGTCTTTAAAAATTGGAGGAAGAATGCTAAAATAGTTCAATATATTTGACAGAAGATACGTAATAGTTGTATCTACAGTACAGTGCAGTAAATAATAAAAGATAACATAACAAACATAATAGAAATACATATATAATTCTTCTATTCATTGATACGATAGTAACACTGATATGTTACTGAACTCCTAAATGGTTGGACCGATTAATGAATTGTTTTGTGTGTGTTTTAGGCGTTTCAGGAATTGATTATATTCACAGTATTTTTAATATACAGGATAACATGAAACTTGTACAATGCTTGAAAAAATGTATATCAAAATTACTTGGTGTTACGAAAATACTTTGATTGCCATATGGAGTCTGAAAAGCAGGCACATGAAAGAGTGGCCGAGAGATACTGTCTCCACACCCATTTAGTGACCGATTGTTGGCGCCACATGCGTCCAGGCAACTCGCCTTACAAGGACCGACATTTACAACTAAGCAATTATTATACACATGTTTAGTTGTTAATGTGTTTTAACCATAACCCGTTAATGAACAGATACTGTTGCTTTTGTTCCATCCGTGTGAATTTTTTTTTGCGCTCGAAGCTCTGCGATACAAGTTTTGTTAGAGAAAACTAGACATCTAAATACTATTATCATATTATTATCCTTGTAAGTAACTTGTTATATGCAGTTTTGAATATATTACACTAAGTATGTATAAACACAACAACACAAATATAAAACAAATGTCTGTTTCGACCCAGAATCGAACATAGGACCTTTCGCTTCTAGGTCACGGAATCTTAACAAAGTGGAAACAAAGTTAGTTTTATGTGAAAGATAATCTGATAGACGTATTTGAAATCTGTATAGGACCTTTCTAGAAGATACAAAAACATTTCCCGTGTTAATGATCAATGGAGAGCATCCACATTCATGTCGTGTGAGGTGTTGAGGTTAGTTAGTGAGCGATTGTTGGCGCCATGAACGCGTTCATACATCGAACCTTCCTTACAAGGACAGACGCCTCTAGACTCTATGAGTTAAACATTTTTTATGCCGAGGCTGGCTCATATTTTATTCATCTAACAAATGCTGGGTATAAATCTTTGCTACTATTTAGTGGTGGTAATGCTTTTTTCGGACTAAAGTGGCTATTTTATCAGGCCGTGTCTAACCTTATTAGCCAGTACGATCTGAAATGGGTTTGAAGTTAAATGTGCTAATAATAATAGACCGAATAATCACTTGCATATATCCCCTCTAAGATTCCTGTATTACGAATGAACATAAGCAATAATGACACAACGACATTTATTTAACACATTGATATCAGTAAGAAGAATCACAAACTGCCCAAAGATTGCCCAAACATAGACGCCCTATAATAATATATGAGAGGCCTAAGACTTGTTTAAATTTATTTCGTTAGTGACTGTTATTTCTGTTGGAATGCAATATCCTTTAGAACACAAGAACACATATTTCTAAGTATCAACTCCGTTCCTTCCGTCCAAAATCTTTTTCAGAGAATTCTGAACAAAGTTGCTAAAGACATCAATGCTCTATTATTTTCAGAGTATATAAAGGCAAGTCAACAAACGTACAAACATACAAAGAAACATTGATTTTTATATAATTATATAAATAATAAAACATTTCCCCAATAAATGATGCAAATCAAAGAACACGATTCATATAAAGTTGACCTTTGAGTTCTCGCAAGAATAAATAGTGCTATTTGTTTTTAATAGTTATAATATTTTCCTTTCAATAACATATTAATTTCTTATTGCAGTACCACAGTAATGACCCGAGTAACCTTATGAATATTCAATTTACGAAACCAGATTTCATACAAGCTAATCATCCGGATAATTGTCAAGAATCTAACAATACGAACGTAAATCTTAAGATAAATTGAACATTGAACGATATTGATTGTCGATCAAAAGCGCCGTTCCAAGTCATCAGCTACGTGAAATTATTATAGAAACATTCTGTAGCGATGGAGTCACCGACTTCTAGGAACCATGAGATGAGTTCGTTTGTTTGCAGATGAAAATACTTCCTTGCACGTGAAATAATTACATTAGTTTGGAATTTAACAAATTTTCAACTAATCCTATGGAACACCAAAAAGAAAGAATTCTTTTATTCCACCATAAACACCTGCTAAATATTTTGAGGTGCCTTGGATAATACTTTATCGCCAACGCAACGGGGTGAAAATGAAATTTAAATTATTTCAAAATTGAAAGACTTTCGCGACAGGTCAATCACTAACAATATTTGTTATAAGCGCAAGACTTAATCAATAATGATTAATAAAAAAATTACTTGTAACAATACAATTGTATATCTGGTACGATATTTTTTATAACACTAGAAGATTCATTTAGAATCCAGTAGGTCGAAAGAAGGCTTACGACTTAAAGTTCGACTGATCAACGTGGATTAGTACAAAACTAAAACATGAACATAAACTCTCAAAATACAAATGATATACGCCACAGATATGCTGACTATATTGGCGGACGAGTAGTGAAAAACTTTGATGCATATATCTTTATAATACAACACAAATATAGCACAATTGTCAATACTCAGAGAACAAGCTCCGTCCTTGCGAACTCCTAATAGCTATGTGTGTAAGGAACAGGTGCCTATTTATTTTGGTGTTTTAATCGCTCGCAAAAACCGGGTTGTAAAGTAAACGGCACTACACTGCAAATAGAACTGTAGTATGCGAACATATTGTCGAAACAATGGTACGAGCCTCGGTGTAGCCGTGACTAATCTACAAATGTTTTTCAGTGCCGACTTTAAAATTGTTTTTCGTTGGTCGGCTATGCAAGTTTGTTTTGATATTAGGTTTAACTATAGCGGTATAATGTACATTTATTATGGTGTTAGGTTAAAAATATTCGGTATCATATTATTGAACCCGTTATCTTTCATACAATTTTATTTTTGATGTTGAATCTTCATCTCTACAATAACAAATGTTTTTTGTGTATTATTATACAAAAATTGATTGTTTTATATCGATACCGAACTCTTCACTGTAATTTAATTTATTTACTAAATAATTAGTTGTGCACGATCTCCATTTTCTTTCTTTTTATTTTATCTGTTGCCCAAACCTTGGCTGACAGAAATCACTTTCGAGCAATAAGACTGCCTTCTGCAGTTTATAATGAAACCTACTTCTTCAAAGAATCAGTGCGTATATATATTATTTATATTTATCGACGAAATCTCGCTGGATAAAATGTCACGTGACATTGAACATAATTCAAAATGCTTGACGTATTACTTCTTCCAATTTGGTGATGTGGTATGTGTGGTTGCAATTTTGGAAATATTAATACCACGATCAGTGTTACGACAATTTCCAATATTTGCGTCCAAAATCGAATATAGAAAATGAAAACATCATGTTTAAACAACTGAAAAAGTATAGCCTGTTGAATATGAAATCAGTGAAGAAAGTCCGTTTTACAATCTTACGAAAATATCACTGAAGAGGAAGGTAGACCGGACTTTGTTCAAAGTTATTCACATACATTCACTTAAATCTTATGCTGTTACTGTTACATCACCGTATAGTGAAGTAGTTATTACTCTAGATCATAAAAATCGGGATATTATAGAGCTTGTCTTTCGACACAGTTTATTATTAGTTATTTCTAACTATCACGTTTTCTATTGTATTTGTCATAAATTGTTTGTGTTTATAATTATAGCGTCTTGAAATGAAATCTTGTTACGTGAAAGCGGAAAATTTCAAGTTTTTATTCATCACTATTCTAAGTTTTTTGTATTGTATTGTCTACGTGGTACATCTCCACTCACACATACTTTTATTAATATTCTTAGCATTGTTATATCGAACGATTATTTTTCTTCATTATTAAAACTTATTTCGTCTATGTTATTGGTTCTATTTCCGTTAGTTTCTATTCCGTATGATTAGTTGCATTACATTTTGTAAATATAACTTTTCAAGAAGATTATTCTATGCTGGTATATTTTGATTAGATTAATATTTTACGATGAGCTATGAAATTATATCATTTTCAATTTTGCGTTGAGAACTTATTTGTGCTCTTTGTGTCACTGGAGGATTATCTGTTTTGTATAATTTATAGTCTCGCCAGTAAGCTTCACAGATGTCTGGATAGTAAATTAATTCTGGAGAATGGCAAAGGTCTGCATCATAAATTTACGTTGAACTCGTTTCCTTCATTCACACCACTACAATATTAATATTTTTCGGCAGAATAAATATCGACACGTACTATGATACCGAATGTATAATACGAGTATTAGTAATACGCGAAAATGATACACTATTTATTAAATTACTATGTTTTACTCTTTGTTTGTTACAAACAAAAACAATTGCTACAATAAATACGGAGAGTAAATGCAACATATAATATTGCAACATTATTTTTGCTTAGATATGATTTGAATTATAGTTTCCAATTACGAAAAACTTTACTAATGTATACTTAATAACTGTGGTAAATATTTAATGCCTGATTTTTAATTTACCTTCTAATCAATCAGGACATTATGACAGCAAAACGTGGCGTTTCTTGTGGGACGTTATTTTCCTTAATAGATACAAATAAAATAGCTAATTTACATCGAAATTAATTCCGCATTGTTAATGCAGAGATAATGTATAAGAACGCAACACGTATAGCACGTGGTATAATGCACTTGGCACTAAACTGGAACTGTAATGATACTAATGAATATGATGTTTAAATTGAAGAATCTTAAGCGAAAATCTTCAAATGTTGGTCTTGGATCGTTCTCCCTCTCCTCTGCTATCAACAATTTTTCAATTTTATTTAAAGTATTGACATTTCCATATTCATTTGATCCGTCTACTCCATTCGTAGGAATTCATTTAATACCGATAACAATAGTCTTCAAATGTGTAGCAGCCTCTATCACAGTAGGTACTTCGATGGACAGTTAGGAAATCCTGCTCGGACTAGTCCCACTGGTTTCTAGTATCAGCCTTAGTGTTGGAACTAACATCGATTAGAATACGACCTGCTTAATATTTATTATACAATTATTGTACGATATGTTCTATAACAAGTCAGAATTTATTTACATTAAAGAGGCAGATCGCATCACGACGTTAACCGCAGAATAATGTGCCGTGATGTGTAATTTGCGGTGAAGTAAGTAATGATTGGAGACGTACAAAAACTTTGATTTAACTTATGTGAATCCATATTTTCTTATCGTTATCAAAATCTGTATGGGGCCCTGGGGCTGTATGATTCCTAGATTTGATATAAAGCTCAGGTAGGTCCGAAATTAAATTTTGAATCGAATTTCCATGCCTTACATTACACGCTTACAGTACTATCTAAGAAGTAAGTAGGTACAGTTACACATTTTTTGTCTCACTATCAGATGACGTTAGAATATCAACATCACATGATCCAATACCAAAGGCAGACAGAGACGCCTTTTACGACCGTCACGTTATTAAATCCTACCTTATTGGTATGTTCCGTTACTACGAGTTTTTGCTTGTTCATCATAAATAGCAGCTACTTAATCGTCTTGTCCTATACAGGGATTGAACTATGAGGAACGGAAAAGCTTAGCAAGATGTGATTTTGTGGATCATTGGGCACTAAAATATTGCAAAGATCTTAATTAACCTGATAAACTTCAATTACGTTTCATAAGCTGGCGTTATAAAAATTATAGTCAGTTTAAATACCCTCAGTCAACATCGTTTTTCAACTACGATTTTATATACTTGGATTTGCAAAGTTTTGAACGTTAAGTCTTTTAGTTTTTAACTTGTTGTTATTATAGCAAGTCCCTGTTCTATCTCAGTAGCTTCAACGGTAATACGATATGCTGTACTTAGAAGGGAGACAAAAAATGTATCACATGGACAGTAAATATCAAGTCTCAGCCGAGATGTATTAAACATTAATGTACTGAACATATTACATTACAATTTATGGTGAATAACGAATGTTTTGAGGTTGGTTACTTTATTAAAATGAATATGGTCGTTTTAATTTTAATAAAGTAACGAACGACCATATTCATGTAGTACGTCAAGTTTTAGAGAAGTACAACGAATACCAGCTTACATACTATATTGCATTCATTG
>DWJN01002791.1:0-14630 GCA_018248895.1 Carystus phorcus
TAAATAATAGACACGTATTGCTCTTGCAGTGGTTTAATTCGTACTGTTGTAAACAACAAACACATTCTGACTGAACATACCGCCCACCAAAAGGGCTCTAAGACCTTTTACAAAAAAAAACTGATAATATGAACATCTACAAGATTGTATTATAGCCTTGAACTACAACAAGTTGTATATTAAATGAATAATTATTTAAATCTCATTCATTCTCAAGCATTACGAACTATTACTGACAATAGTGTAACTCAAAAAATATTATAGATCATATACAATTGAAATTACATTAATTTTATATTTACTAATTAATTTGTGTCAATTGGCAGAAGGCATAATTTAGTTACTGTTCGTTTGACAATATTTGAACCACTTTTCACACTGTAGACACGCGTGATGCCGTCGGGGCCAGGATGTTTGTCTACAATTCGACCAAGGAGCCATTTTCCTGGTGGTAAAAAGTCTGTTTTTACAAGAACAATTTGGCCTATATTGAACTCTTCAGTTTTTCTTAACCATTTAGGCCTTTGTTGAAGTCTAGCCAAATACTCCTGCTGCCAAGCCTTCCAAAAATCATTCAACAGTTTTTGAGTGTATTGCCAACGGGATAACTTACTAACTGACATGTTTTTATACTCTGGTGAGGGAACAGTGACAGGTGCTTCGCCAATTAGAAAGTGCCCTGGAGTGAGTACATTTATGTTTTCTGAATCGGTATCGTCTATAGGGCATAATGGTCTAGAATTGAGGCAGGCCTCTATTTGACATAAGACAGTCGTCATCTCCTCGAATGTGATATTGGCCTTCAGGACTCTTCGTAGGTGGTACTTTACAGACTTGACGCCAGCCTCCCATAGCCCGCCAAAATTTGGGCTATATGCCGGTACAAAATGCCATTGCGTCCCATCTTTGGTCAGCAAGTCCTCAATCTCACCCTGGAATTGCAAACTAGCTTCTTTCCAAGCCTCTATAAGTTCCTTGTTGGCTCCAATAAAGTTTCTACCTTGGTCAGACCATAGGTGGGTACAAATTCCTCGTCTTGCCACAAAGCGGCGGAATGCTCCAATGAAACCCTCAGACGTTAGATCTCCAACCAGCTCTAGGTGAATGGCCTTTGTTGACATACATATAAATATTGAAATATAAGCCTTTCTAGTTTTCGCTCCCCTGCCCTTTGTTGTCAATATATTATAGGGGCCAGCAAAATCCACACCACTGTGAACAAATGGTCTTGCTGGTGTAACGCGTTCCTTAGGCAAATCTCCCATCAATTGATTTCGGACCGCAGCCTTGTGTCTTGCACAAATTAAACATTTAGAAAGGTGAGTTTTTACTAGTTTTTTTACTCTTATTATCCAATATTTAGATCGTATATAATTTAGCATAAGCTGCACGCCTCCATGTAATGTACGACTATGTGCGTCTGACACAATCAAAGCAGTCAAATAGTTGGAATCTTCTAAAATTATAGGATGTTTGCCATCTGTATCAAGACTGGAATGGCGAATTCTACCGCCCACCCTGAGTATATTTTTGGAATCTAAATATGGATTTAATGATTTTAAAATACTTCTCTTTTTAACTCGTTTTAATTTTTGCAAATCTTCTATCTCTTCGCTAAAATTTTCCTTCTGAACTATACTTATACATTTCATTAATGATTTTTCTAATTCTTCTGTTGTTATATTTGAATCAATATTTATAGTATTATCTCTTTTATAATTTATAAATCTCGTACAATATGTTATTGTTCTTAATAATTCTGACAATGTATCAAATTCTTTAAATCTTGTTGCTAACGTTTCCTTTTCTATTTTATGTTCAACCTTTAAGTTAACTTCTATATTTTTTCTTATCTCTAATTGTGTTGATATATTCTGTGGATAACTTAATTCTATATTTTCTTCCTTTAGCCAAGATGGTCCTTGCCACCATAAATGATGTTTCTTTAATTCAGATATTGTCATGCCCCTGGAAGCTGCATCAGCTGGATTTTCTGAAGACCTTACATGAAACCACTTATTGCCGATATTGTCCAGAATACCAACCACTCTGTTCCTCACAAACGTTTGCCATCTGGTGGGATCTCCGTTTAACCATGACAACACCACAGTGGAGTCAGTCCAAGCGTAAATTTGACTTTTGGGTATACGGGTGGCTTCACTGATTTGGTTTAATAATTTAGACAATAGAAATGCACCGCATAATTCTAGCCTTGGTAATGATAATGGCTTTACAGGTGCAACACGTGCCTTTGCAGCTATAAGGGTTATTTTGTAGTTGCCTTCATCTGTTTGAACTCTAAGATATGCTACTGCTCCATACGCATGAATAGAAGCATCACAAAATCCGTGTATGCTAATAAAGTCCAATCTGTTTCCTTTAGTGTGTAACCATCGTTCTATCTTTATTTCGTTTAATATTTGAAAATTTTGTCTTATTACTAACCATTTATTTTTTGTTTCAGGATCTACTTCTTCGTCCCATTCAAGTTTTTTCAACCAGAGTTGCTGGATAATTCTTTTTGCAGGTATGAACGCAGGTGCCAGCCATCCCAGAGGATCAAAGAGACGTTGGATATCTCCAAGTATGTTCCTTTTAGTTATCACCTTAGGAGGATCAGGTAAATTAATTTCATATTCAAATGTATCGTCTCCCATGTTCCAGGTAAGTCCAAGTGCTCTTATTTTACCATCTATTTTTATGTCTATTGTAACATGTTTACTTCTTTTTTCAGGTTCAAATTCCTTCAAGAAATCTTCACTATTAGAGGACCACTTTCTTAGAATAAATCCTCCCTTTTGAAGGATATTAGTGACGTCCTTGGCTAGCTTCACCGCTTCTGTAACTGTATCTTGACCAGATAATAAATCATCCATAAAGAAATCTTGTTTTATTGTTTGTACCGCCTTGACGTAATCCTCATCTTGTCCTTCATCTTCGGCCACCTGGTGCATGGTTCTGACGGCGAGATATGGAGCGGAAGCCGTTCCAAAGGTAACCCGAAGTAGGCGATATTCTTTTACTGGTTCGTTAGAATTATAGCGCCAAAGTATACGTTGATATGTTGTGTCTTCTTGTTTAACTAGAATTTCTCTGTACATTGTTTGAATATCAGCCATAAAACACACCTTCCATAAACGCCATCGCATTATCAAGTACCTTAAATCTTCTTGTATCTGAGGTCCAACCAATAGTTCATCATTTAGCGAATGATTATTCGTCCCCTTAGCTGATGCATCGAATACGACTCGTAATTTGGTGGTTTCTTTGTCCTCTCTTAGTACGGCATGATGCGGTAAATATACACCTTTATTTTCTCTTTCAATCTCCGGTATCTCTTCCATGTGTTTTAATTGTAAATATTCATCTATGACCTTTGTGTACTCTATTTTTAATTTCATATTACTTTCAAATCTCTTTTCTAAGCTACGTAATCTTTTCATAGCAATTTCCTTTGTATTGCCTACAGCAGACTGAGGATTTTCAACCTTGAATGGTAGTTTCACTATGTATCTTCCTTCTTCATTTCTCATGTAATTATTTTTGTAAATAGTTTCACATAATTCTTCCTCCTTTGTCAATCTTTTACGATTATCCTCGTTATCTACTTCCCATAAACATTTCAACATATCATTTACGTTGTCAACCAGGTGGTGCATCACATTTATCGCTTGTGAAGAGACTTCATCATTTATCTTTCCAAAAAGAATCCATCCCAGGCTTGTATTTTGCGCGCATGGAGAGCCTGGGGGTCCCTTGATTATTTCGCTCTTGAATATATGTGCACATACTTCAACTCCAAGAAGCATATCTATATGTCCTGGTTGATTGAAATCAGGATCAGCTAGAGTGAGACCTTGCAAATGTGGCCAATTTGACGGTGAGTGTGCGATTTTTTGTGACGGTAATCTTGAAATATGTTTTGACTTTATAATATACGCCTTAATAGGCATGTGAAAGTTATTATCGTGTCTTGCATATATGACAAACTGTACAGCGTAAGAGATGGGCGTTTGAGTTGAGCCCACTCCAATAATGGTACCCTTCGCAGGTGTTCGTTTCACATTTAACAACTGTACCGCACGTTCACTAATAAAATTGGCTTGTGACCCTTGATCAATTAAGGCGCGCAATATTGTAACTTGTCCATTATCACTTCTTACATAAACCATTGCCGTAGCGAGCAATGTTGTGGACGTCTTCATCGTAAAATATGATGATATTTGGCCTTTATTGATTGTTTCTGCATCGATAGGGTGCTTAACGTCTTCACTTACTAAGCTGTTATAAGTTTGTGCAGTGGTATTGTCTGATTGAATAGTTGGTGTCGCCTGGTGCAGCAAGGAATGATGACGTCGTTTACAAATTCGACAAAATACACGTAGGCGGCACTTCCATGCGGCGTGCCCCGCTGTCAGACAATTGAAACATAATTTTTTCTGCTTGACAAACTCACTCCTTTCATTAGGTTGCAACTTGCTAAACTGATTACAATGTGACAATGTGTGTTTGTCACAACACATACTGCATACCTTGTCCGTTGAGGTCGTAGATGCAACATGAAACGACTTCTCTTTAATTGTTTTCTCCCTTGTAGTCATAGAAGTCGGTGTAATTAATTCTAAAGTACGAAACTTCTTCTCTAAAAACATTTTTAAATCTTCCCACTTAGGCAACTCCTCCGAATTATGTTGGTAGATATTTTCTTCCCAAGCTTTGTGTGTGTCTATGTCTAATTTCTGCACAACGACGTATATTATAATTGGATCCCACGTATCAATCGATATTTCTAAGTTTTTAATACTATTTAAACATTCTGTAGTCGTATCTAATAAACCTTTAATTTGAGTCGATGTCGGCATATTGATTTTCTTCTGTGCAAATATCTTCTTTAATATCGAATTAATAATTAACCTCTTATTCCCGTAACGATGTTTTAAGGTTAGCCACGCTTGATCGTAATTATTTTCGGTGACGTTTATATTCCGTAATAATAATTCTGCTTCTCCGCCGACACTTGACTTTAAATAATGCAGCTTCTGTACTTTACTTAACGACGCATTATTATGTACCAATGAAGAAAATAAGTCGTGAAACGTAGGCCATGCTTCGTAGTTCCCCGTGAAGGTAGGCAGTTGGATCCGTGGTAATTTAACTAGATTCATTTTCTGATCACCCGTCGTAGCATCCTGCGGGGACTCGGCATCCAATAATACACCTTTTCCACTTATCATGTCGGTTAAATCTCCTTGTAAGCAGAGGTATAAATCTTCCACTATAAAGAACGTCTCATTAACAAAATACGGAATTTCACTCTGTTTTGGCTTAGGTGTACACTTCACAAGTTCGTTATGCGTCGACTTAAAAACCTTCCAATATTCTTCAATACTTCGCTGTCTTGTTTGAACGTAACCTTTTGTAAGACGTGCTTTCGGGCATTTTTTTAGATTAATTTGCGTTTTCTGTAAAATTCCCGCTGTTTCTTCCAAGATATTAATAAGTTGTTCAGTACTATTACTCATTTTCTTCTTTAAATAACTTTTAAATCCACTTCTATACGCTTAAAACTTCGAATGTTTCTTATAACTTGCAATGAGTCGTAATAACGCAGTAAACAAGCAACTATACACGATGAATAACTCCGGCCTGCAATCCTTTTGTTCTCACTCGCCGGCCGGGCGACCGTCGATGCTTAGCGATAAGGTAATCCGGCTCGTAGTTTCGACCATATGTTCCTTATAATAAGGTTGCGGACTGTATCGATAAATAATAGACACGTATTGCTCTTGCAGTGGTTTAATTCGTACTGTTGTAAACAACAAACACATTCTGACTGAACAATAACAAAAAGGTCAATTTATTTATACATTATAACACTGTCGTATATACGGTGCAGTTGTGCAGAACAGACCACACCATATCTCTGCGTTCGATTGGTTTCCATCATACTGGCATGCTTCCTAGGTTTATCACTATTATATGATTATTATTATTACAGTTACATACATTATACTTTGTGGCGGAATAAATATATTTTGTATTTTTAATTTAAAGTAAATGGGAATAGTAATGATTACATTATTGGGGACCGCACCAATTTGCCATAATGAACTAGACCACCGCTTCCTTTAGTATATCCAATATCGCTTAAAACTTAAATTTAGAAGTAAAAAGGAGAATGCCCAAAATTGGTATTGGTACAAAGTAAGTTGTGCCACAAATTGCTGATGGTATTAATTCTTATTTTTATTTATCAAAATGTTCTCAACTATCAAGAATTCTTAAAATCTCCGGAAGAATAATCCTAATTTAATTATAATTTGTAATGACCTTTTTTATTCCAATGTAGCCAGTCGAATAATTTCTGCAATAAAAATGGGGAATTTTTTCATTTCGTAGATTAAAAAAAATCATGGGTTAATAATCATCATATTTTTAATAACTATATAATTATAAATTAAATTATTTAATTTAAATTATTTTAATTATTAGTTCTTATTTATAACAAAAAAAAATTAGGTATACAAGATAAAAACAAAACGCGACAACCCGTATATGAAATAATAAATAGCCATGTTAAGCCATTTTTTTGTTGCTAAATGGCAACATTTGAAATAATGGTTTAACTGACGTAAAATTGAAATGACAGCGCCGGATATCTTGTCATCCATCTGGTGATAGGTATAAACTATTTTTTTCGGATTTTCTCGGAATGTTTTTCTTTTACCGAAGAAAATGACAATTAATTTCTGCCTGCAAATAACTAGCAATAGACATTAACAAAAATATATTTATGTAAAATCAAGATCTGCCTACTATTTTATTAGTGTAAAAATTGCACAAAATCCTAAAATTCATAAGCTTATTATCACGAAATCCGGATAATTATCATAAAAGTATTTATGTTACATTATAGGCTGAAGTACTTAGATTAAATTAAACAATAACTCATCACTCAACAATCACTTTGATAGCGATACAAACCCCCATAGTCACTTGGGCATTCTCCTTTGGCCCACTTATAGTTTATATTACTGTATTAGGTCAATGAGGGAGAATCGTAATTCCCTGTAAATAAGGATTATTTAAATGATGTCTTACAACATAAAATATGTAATATATTAGTAACTAGCTGTACCCTGCGCGCAGGTAAATCCTCAACCATGTGTCCGATCGATATAATTTTGGTACAACAACCTTTTTCAGAGAATTCTGAACAAGGCTACTAAAGATATCAGTACTCTATCTCTTACCCCTTGAGAGTCCAAAGGACAAACAAACATTTATGTAATTGTACAAATATCAGTATTTCATAATATGAACATTTTCATACTGAGCTCTAGTACTCTAACTATAACAACCACGATAAGCATAGACTTGTAAGAATAGCGATTGATAAGAAAGGAATTTGTTTTATGTTATGGAAATGTATCAAATCAACCTCGTATGGAGCTTGATATTACCTATTCGCTTACTACGTAAAGTCTAATATTATTATAATGGTATATTATGTCGAAATATTTAATACCTAATTTCATCGAAATATTAACAAAAATGTTAGATTACGTATTATACCAGTTATTTGTGCCACTTGCTTAACGTCATATATTTCTTGATAAATAACTATTACTGAGAAAACAATTCAAAAATATTTACACACAAATTATCATACGACCCGATTATATTTGCACAACAATATAATTATGTCACAATCTTATAGAACTAATATTGTCGTCAATAATCGTCATACATTTTATTTTGTAAATTCTTAGCCTTAATAGTTCTTGACTTTCGTTAAGTGTGCTGTTAACCTCCTAAGACGAAATAAATAATATGACAGACTCCGACTGGGATATTGTAATAAAGTAATGTTACGTTCGCTTCAAAAAACCAAACATAATAATAATGTGTGATGATTGTGGCTTATAGAATAAAAAAATTACTATTTATACATTAAAAACTCTTTTCTATTTGACTGTACTTATTTATTAAAAAAGGAAAGGGATTAGAGATAGTTTTTTTTTCTTAATTTAAGGATTACAGTGGATCAGATCGGAATTAAGAAAATAATAGTAATTGGCAATGATGGTTTTGGGATACTGACCTGGATAAACACCCCCACGGCCCCACTTGTAGCCTGAAGCAGTTAATGCTCCAGCTTTTTTTCGAACTTAAACTCGTAATAATGTAACATAATGTCACAATAACTGCTTTTAATATGTCTTGGTTAATGTATTCCATTGACAATCGACATATTTAAATATGACAGCACACGTCGCTTTGACAGTTCTACCGTTAAGAATATAGTTTATCGACCTATTGTACTGTGTAAAATATAATGTGTAAAATTATACAAAAGGTCTATAGATAGGTACTAAGAGGGTTTTTAAATTTTCTTGAAAATGGTGCGTCACCAAAAACTGCAAGTATTGTTATGATCACCTGAAAAACTATTAAAAACCCCAACTTTAAAATACGAATTTCGGATACCGTATTACTTTGGTTAAAGATTAAGATTGGTTAATCTTTACTCCTCGGTAATTTCTGGGTGTGAGATTATAAGGAAATCGTGGTTACATGTGAATGCAACTGAAATGACCATCCAATTTATTTGAATCTACCTTGTTTTCTATATTGTAGACAATTGCAGTTAAAGCCGTTTTGTAACAAATACACAGATAAAAGCATGTCATTTCGATACACAGGAAATAGTAAAAATACAGGTGAACTGTATTTAATTCACAGTATTGACTTTGGGGACTGTCACTGTGCAACACAGGAGAAGGCAGCTAACATAATTACTCGTACATTGATGTAAATCAATATACTGGTTTTTGTGATTGGTTAAGGTTCCTAAAAGATAGTTAAATTCGTTCCAGTTACGTAAATTAACTACTTCCTGCGTATTACATGTTTGTTGACGTCATATGCGTTATTTAAATTAACTACAAACATGGTTTATGGTAAATAGGTAGTTTCATTATCGCTAAAACTTGTGAACTAGTTGGTAGTAGGTACGTGTAATAAACTAAACAGGGCTCTCTCTAGTTTAATATCAGTGTATCTTTGTTACGAAATATGTACGGCTGGAAGAACGCTCCCCGCCTTTTAAATTTTATCCTATTACCCTTTTTAAAGCCACTAACAAGAGATTGTAGGGAACGGCGATTTAAAGGTCAATTGTATTTTAACGGTTATCAAAATGTGACGCTGTCGATCCTCTACAAATGTGAGATCGTGGGAAAGGGTTGGGGATACTAATGTCAGGTACCCGTAGTGGACCCCGACAGTTACAGAACAAATATCTGATAGATCCACCCTCTGGCCACTTAAATTAAAAATAATCTCCCAATTAAAAGGAGCAAACTAATCGGTCTATTTAGTGGTCGCCAGTAAGTTGGTCAAATGATAAGAATTGCAATATTTTTTCAATAGAATATTATATAATTTATGAAACAATATATTTAATTTATTTCGGTCTTGAAATCCCGATATGAATTGTGACGCAAAATATAACCTTCTTGACAATGAATGAAAGACTAAATAAGTAAAAACGGTGTGACAAGATCAGAATTGTTATTATGAGTGGGTACTTATTATTGCATCCACGAGGAATTGATAAGTGACTGCTATATTTATTGATACACCGAAGTATCTTCTTCTGTGACAAAGTTCCTTTTTGATAAAATAGAACCAAAAAATTACGCATATGTGTAATGGTAAAATATCTACTTCATTAGTGATTTCGAAATTGAAGCTTATGGCAATATTTATATTTAATACGAGACAATAATATGAAACGAAGAAAAAGAGAGACTCATATTCGAGACTCAATAGCATTAGTATCTACGCACGTAGATTATTATCTACAAAGTAGTGCCGAAACTAGGGCGGGACTGACAGCGTTCTAAAAGCGGGAGATCCAGTGAAATGTATAACGTGTGCTCACCCTGGCAAATGACGTCATTACTTCAAGTGAAGGCAACAATCATACGTTTTCTACTAGCTACACTACGAGTACGACTTCACGCTCGGAACGAATGCTGATAATAAGATTTATGACTATAAACAATTTCAGCTATTTTTTAACGCTATTTTGCATTCTTATGTTAGGTATTTGCGTAAAACAATAAACAAATACTTGCAAACCATTCATAAAACGTACAACTATACATTTTTTTATAAAAATACGCAAATCCGAAAAGCTATCGTTTAAGCTACCTATTCCCTACTCCAGTTAACGATACGTTTCAGTCATAATAATATCATCTTGCTATCTTTAATAAACGATAGACCCTGGGAACTATGGATTTGGGTATCTTTTAATAGTGAAATGCAAAATTTCAGTAACAGCTGCTACAGTAAAATTTCTTACAGGCAGGAAAATAAATAAGTAGTTCACATAATTGTAACAAATACAGTCAAATATAAACACATGAAATAACTTACCTCAGAAAGGAGAACAGTGATAATTTGAAGAGGAGCCCTGGTTACGCTGTCGTCTTGCAAAGGTGTGGTCATTACGAAATCCACCATATTCTACAAAATAAACCGTATAATGTACGTCTAACAAGACACAAATACAAGGATATTAACAAGACCTCTAACCAAAATGAACACCTATACCTTATTATGAATATAATATTAATATTATGAATATTTACAATATTAATATATTAATACCCTTTCTAATAATTTTTTTAATTGCGCCGCAGAATGTTAGCCTTAAAGTAAAAAAAAACGTTGCGGTAATTAAAATCAAGGAGTGATGATTACGTATTTTATTTCCAATAAAAAACTCCATTAACGGTTTGTAATGGACATAAAGGCGATAAAAATGTTTTGTAATTTACAATAAAGGTAAACCAGAAATACTTTGTAAAATAAGTATGTTAAATGTATAGATATCAACTTCTGTAAATAAACTTCTGTAAATAAAACGAATCAGTTCAGTTCAATTAGACCCATTTTCTCTACTGTTTGACATCTGGTTTCCTTTTTTCTTTATTTCGTAGCTATTTTCAACGACTATTATGATACGAGCTTAATAAATTTTAACAATATATTTATGGATGTACATGTCACAGATGTAGGATAGACGAATGTATAAGCTACAAAAATGTAAACAAACAAATTCTCACAATTGTTTTGCTCCAATTTTAAAAATGATTATAGTTGATTTTTGACTAAATTACTTTGTCTAATTCCCAGTTTGTGTACCTTTGTCTATTTGGGCAAATTGAACCTTATAATAAATCCCTTCTAAGTGCTATTGTTTTCGTAAGTCATATAATATAATGTGTAATCTATATTGTTACACTGTGTACTCACCTTTAATTCTTTCATAACAAGTTCCTTCCTGACAGTCTTTGTCAAAAAATGACGGTATCTTATCATGTTTCTCTGAAAGATCAAGGAGACGTGATTAAATAGACATTGTTTTACCAAGAACAAATAATATTACGCGTAACTTAAAGTACTTACTCGCCACACAATGGAATAATACCATTGGTCTCTAGTGTAAGCGTCATTTGCCTGCAATGCAAATAAATTTTTAAGATACAAATTCAGTAATAACATTTCCACAAGTAAAGAAATCGTAAAAAATGTGTTATTACGATTTGGTACAATAATTTAGTGAGGTAGAATAAAATAATACTCCATTATTGTTACTATTTAGAATGATTGAGATGTTTGGTATTATTTACCTGTAAAAGAAGAGATCCGTGTGGCATCACAATCCTCAAACAATATTTTCTGGCTGGGTCCCATCGCGATATGCAGTACACTTCTTGCATACAGCTGTAGGACAACGGACGCTCGAGGAAACCGGAAGGCTGAAAGAAAATAAAACATTGGTTAAGCACACAATTATCCAGCCTAAAAGAATGTCAATTGGCTTTTAGCAATTTGATGCGCTTTATTACCTAAGACCACAACCACACCTAATTATGTACCTAATCAAAATTTATTTAGGGCGTATGCATGAAAATAAATATTTATTATTATATAAATCTCAAAAGAGTAATTTGTTCCTTAAAAAATGTTTTTTATACTATAATTAGCGGATTCGGAAGATTATCTTGGGACATTAAAAACATTTTTTATCGGACCATAGTTTCAATTAAAATGATTCTCGAATCCATTTAAACACACGCAAAAAAGTCATTAAAATCGATCTCAACGTTTAAAAGGAATTTAGTTCGCACACGTATCCACATACATATAAAACCTTGTACTAAATTTTAACATTCAATTATATTTAGCTAGAAAATGTCTTAAATTATGATATTCAATGCCATAATGGACTTATACAGGTGAAAGAGAAAAGGGCAAATGATAGGGTTATACAGAGTGATCGGATTACGATGCAATGTAGTCTGGCATCGCGAGCTCCGCAGAGCAATGCCCCTACGGGCCACCGCGAGGTTAACCGTGACGTCAGAGCATCCCAAGCTAGTTCATACGTTACCTCAGCTTGTCGACCTTCTCACTCCAATCCAACACTCCCCTCCCCCACATCTGCTTACATGATTATATACGTCATAACAGTTATATAACATTCATGCATTGTTATATTATTGCCACTTATTCTTGCTTTATGACTATTAAAATTAATTGCCTAATACAATTAATGATGCATTTCTGGAAGGGGAATATCAGTAAGTACGTATATCCTATCTACATATGTGATAAACTTACGCGTCCTATATAAGTATACAGTTGTATTAGTTAGACTACAACGTGGTATAAGAAATCGAGTTTGCTTAAAATCACATAGTACTTTATGCTAATCAAAGTATTTATATTCGGATACATTATGCCTTGTATGCTTTAAACGTTTTTACAAAGATTCAGCCGAGCCTTGAGGGATGCAATTTGTAAATGGGTACACGTTCCCTACGTAAAATCTTATACTAGACATTTATTTCCGGACCTTACCTATATTATTACTAGATTACTTCAGCTGCTGCTAGTTATTGCTCAGCAATTAGAACTTCGCAATATTCAATACGCAAATATAGTATATACGCACGCTAAATATTTTATACGCAATGACGTCAAAGAGCATTAACTTAATTTTTGTCTTATTTATATATCAAATATATGACTGAAAAGGCGACACCTGAAACTACAGTAGATAATAGACGCGGTAATCTAATATAAAAGTACTGTAAAGTTACTGTAGACCATTCACCTTAAGGACGTCTGCCGATCTCCTGACGTCTGTTATCTTCTATACAAAGCTCAAAGTGACTGACTTCTAATTTATTAACGCATAGCTTAAACCGTCTACTATGGAACATTAAATTTTACACAGAAGTTCTAATACTCGTAAAATTATTGAGTGAAATCGCTCAGAAAGTTATCAAGGATCTTCGCAGCCTTCAAGCTGATCATATTAATTAATGTTAAGCCTACAATTATTAAGGATAATGGGTTTCAGAGTAGGGATTAATTAAGTTGATGTGTAAGACGTCCCTTCCATCATTTTTAAGCCGAGTTTAAAAAAGGGGGAGGTTCTTAGTTCAATTGTATTTTTTTAAGACTTACCTAGTAACTTTTTACTGGGTATACAGATTTTGAGGATCCTTTTTATATATGTATATAAAGGGTACATTACAGGGAACAAGGTTTCTCCCCATACGACTTTCTGATGCGCTCGAGTAAACCCGGAAAATCACTGCTTGGGCTCCCTTACTGTTATATTCGAAAGCTCCTGTTTAGTCATGCGCTCCCATTTAAATCCGTAATAATGTGCATTTACTTCACGAATATGACGTCGGAAATCGGATTGTAATTCGGCATACTTAATTCAAGTCGGTTTTATTGTTCATTGACAATGCCATTATTTTATATAAAGAGCAGACAAAAAAAAGCGCAACGCATTATTCCTAGTCCTTCAACACTGCTATCGAAATGCGTAAAAACCTTTCAAGGTCGATGTGCACGATAACAAATAAAAAATGTGAAAATATATTATGTTTCGATATTAATAAAAATTATTCTTATCATAATGCAGTTAAAACCTAGGACTGTTCTATGTTCGATATTTGCAAATAGAAGATACATAAACTATTTGGAAAGAAATGATAGTTCAATACTATCTTTCGCCGCTGCTTCAAGGCACACCACAAGATTCTTTTTATTGTCGCAAAATTATATATAGTAGGTGGCCACACCAGGGTTAATTCATAAAAGTCAATTTAAATGGGTGGTAGCTAACCACAGGCAAGTAAAAGACGCGTATATAATACTAGCGACCCGCCCTCGCATCGCTTCGGTAAATATTTAACATAAAAATGGTTATAGTCGGTTAACCTTAACACGTTGAACGCCACGCGACCCACCGGTGGGCCTAGCGTACTATTCCATTTGGGCCACGCCAAAATCAATAAATCGGTAATTTTTATCATCTTGAGATTTTCATTCCAAAATTTATAAAATTCGATCTAATGTATGTAAAATAAAAATTAGCGATTTTTACCGTCTAGTTTTTAAAATATTTTAAAAGGCTCACGGGTGGGTCTCGTGGCCTACTACAAAAGATTCTGTATTTTCCGTTCGCGGGGGCCGCGGGGTCACGCTACGGCTCACCCGTTGCGTACGTAGTGATAGTGGTCCCACCA
>DWJN01002792.1:0-14628 GCA_018248895.1 Carystus phorcus
AAAAACTGTGAACGTATTATACATATAAACCTTCCTCTTCAATCACTCTGTCTATTAAAAAAAACGCATCAAAATCCTTTGCGTAGTTTTTAAGATTTAAGCATACATAGGGATATAGAGACAGAGAAAGCTACTTTGTTTTATACTATGTAGTGATTACTGCAAATATATGTATGGAGATATATTGCTTTTGCTAACATTGACGCCTAAGTAAGGGATGCAACATAACATTATTGAATTAAAAAAAAATAATGCTTTACATTTCTGGGGTGTATGACACACCATTTCCAGATCCTAGTCGCCCTCCAGCCCTATTCCCCTTTAGTATGCGATTTTGATTCCGAATAGCTATCTCACTCTTTCTGAAATCGACCGCGTAATGTTTGAATCGCAATGTTGGAAAAAGAAACAATGCAAATTCCCAGCCTCGTCGACAACGGCCTTTGATTCGATTTCTATATTTTTTTCTGTAATGCGTGTTAGTACTAGCAGCATTTTATTTGCAATAATAGCACAATCATTCGGAACGTGATTAATTACCACACGGTACATTATTGTGGTTTGATTTTCCGTCGATAGTGCTGTAATAACGTCCCGCGGCGCGCTGTACACGTGGGGGCGGAGCATGCACGGGCGGCTCGGGCACGGCACCATCGAGAACTGCCTCACGCCTCAACCCGTCACCTTTACGACTCACAACATTGAGCGGATCATCGATGTCGCACTGGGTAACTATAAGTCCTCAGAAAGATGAACGTAATTATATTTCCAAAGTGTTGCCATAGTCCCGAAAACTACTTGTAACTTGCTTTTGACTTAATACAGATAATTATTTTTCCACCCCTAATTTTTGATCGGAATTAGTTTTTTAT
This sequence comes from Carystus phorcus, assembly GCA_018248895.1. Taxonomy (NCBI): domain Eukaryota; kingdom Metazoa; phylum Arthropoda; class Insecta; order Lepidoptera; family Hesperiidae; genus Carystus; species Carystus phorcus. Next base: position 873 of record DWJN01002792.1, read on the forward strand.
TCACCGACTGGGTAATTGTGCGTTTATACTGTATCGCCTAATTACATATATTTTAGTAACTTGTAAACTTTCGTTCCTACTCTATTCACCATCACACACACCACCACAGTTTTATCCAATATAGACTAAAAGACTAAAAACCAGTTTGAACAAGTTATAAGTCGAAATTCCTTTTCATGTAAAGAATTTCAGATATATTCAGTGGCTGTTTTTTGAAATTGCTCGTGTGTAATAAGACTTTTCGCGACTATTGCAACGAGACATACAATGCAAAATGAGGATTCCATACTTGTCGTCATCCTCCTCTTTATAAAATAAATAATTTTCTTCGAAATTATTAACACAATAACATAACACGAAACCATTCAACAATAACATACACTTGCTTACAATTTAAGTATTATTAGTAACGTGATATAATTGTTATGCACTGTATATGCAGGTGTGCACAATACAATGCAATCTAAGTGTTCCTACGTACATTTGTCGCGGACAGGCTGGGGCGACAGCTACATGCTGGCGTGCACGTGGGAGGGCGCCGTGCACGTGTTCGGCGACCACGAGCAAGGCACGCCGCGCCAGTTGGGCGCGCTCAGCGGCTGCCGCGTCGTGCGCGTCTGCACCGGCGACGGCTGGCACGCCGTGCTCACTGACAGGTGACGTCATTTACCGTTATATACTCAGACATAGTTTTTTATATATTGTTAATAGTCCATACAATAATAACTGAATATAAGTAAAATGAATGTGTTTTAGTATCACACTAGATACCCTAGACTAACGGCCGGTTTCTGAAAGGCTTATCAAAATGTTGTCGAAATAACCGACATGTTAATTTATAAACTCTGTCAAATCAATTTCGGTTTCTGTAACTTGACTTGATAAGAATAAACCGTATACAAATCCGCATTTGATATACGATTCACGTTTGACAATAGATATGACAGTTTATTAGTTAATTTTTCATTGATCAGCCTTTCAGAAACCGGCGGTTAAAAATCTAACAACAAACTGAACTAAGTATTTGTTATGTATGTATTTGTGTGTAGCTGCGCCTGCACGCCACTCGATAGCTCCTTTAATAAATACCTAGTGAGTTTGCTTGACGTGCGTCCTCTTCCAGTACCTATGCATAGATACACCACAGTATTCATAAGTGTTGTTAATTGACTACTTATCTTCCAGAGGTCATGTCTTTACATGGGGCTTAGGAGATGATTATAGACTTGGCCATGGAAACCTGGATAGTTCTAATATTCCCCGGAGGATAGAATCTCTTCAAGGTATGAAGATTGGTTTAATATATTCATTGAACAGTACTAAATTACGTTGTTTCTTTAACGCTGAATAAAATTATGACTGTTATTATTAACACGGTATGATATGTAGTAAAAACAGCCATTATAATGTTTCTTAAAACTAATTAAATATTTTGTTCCAGATGTCAAAGTTATAGATCTTTCAGTAGGACCCAAACACGGTTTAGCGTTGTCTTCGGACGGAGTACTGTACGCGTGGGGGACGCATGAACGTGCGCAAATATCCAACACAGTGCCTGAGTTAATTCATGTGTTCAGCGCTTCATATAAAATTCATGGTAAGTTGGTAATGCTTAAATTTGAAAAATGAAATAAAAAAGCGGACTTTATTTCACGGTGTCATTTTGTTATTTTTAAATTGGTATTCTTTTTAAATAGCTATAATGTTTGATATTTTGCGTTATTGACTGCAAGACGTAATTACTACAAAGGATTATAGATATTTTCTTCTCAAAAAGAATTTTATTTACATTAATATTAAGGTTAAGTATGGCAATAGTAATAAATCAGTCTAAAATAATTATTGTTGTAGTTGAATAAATAGTTCCAATCAATAATGTTATAATGATTTTATCCTACAGGTATAGCCAGCTGCGAAACTCATATAATTGCGTGGAGTGAGGAGAGTCCTAGAGATTTGCCCTCGTCTTTGCCTTTTGTGATAGATTTGTCTGATAGTACTTTTAAGTGAGTATTTATTTCATTTTTTTTCGTTTTTCTTCAGTGCAGTACAAATGCATTGTTTTAATCATTAATTTGACTTTATTTTCAGGCTTATTGATAGGTTATTAAGAGTTGTGGTTGAAGAAAGTGGTACATCTAAAACGAAAGAAAATGAATACATTGCTGTAGCTTGCCTGAACCTACTTAGATTACAAGTAAGTGAAATAAGAATATTAAGTACACTACATACTACATTGGACTTTTATTTCATAAGTATTGGATAGTTGATCTTTTGTTGAAGTTGTTTCCGTCTTAAGTTAAAGGTAAGATGTATTTCGTAAACGGCTTGATCTCAGAAAAAAATCTCCATATAGATAATTGATCTATGGTCATTTTTAAGGATGATATATTATATATATTCAAAATCTGTGGACAAGTTAATTGATAAAATAATGATGCAATGCTATAATGTTGTAATCTTTGATAGTTGCTAGACGAGAAATCTAATTACAATGGATTGATGTTATATCGAGAACGGCTGCTAGAGATAGATTAATTAGTAACGGATATTATTTATCTGTTACTAATGTAGTGTTAATCGGGCCCGCCGCTAGCTGTTTGACCGCCCGCGTGCAATAACAATTATGTAGCCCTACGCCTACATATGCTGAATTTTGTGAAGAAAGCCTATTTAATATTTTTTGTATGTTATGTGAGGGATCGCTCGATTTGCCGCCCCCTTGGACGTGCACGCCCGCTTGCGGTGGAGCTGGTGTTAATAAGAGGTTATATATATGTATGTTTTTCTGTGTTGTCCATGGCACCCACGACACACGGTATCCTAGTGTGCGGCTATGAGTGTGTGACGTTATTTATTTATTTATTTATATATGTCGTTATATCGTTGTTGTGTCAGGTGCACGCGTGGCAGAGCTCCCGCGGGGCGGCGGCGCAGTGTCCGGCGGGCTGGGGCGGCTCGCTGTACAAGGTACTGGTGACGCTGGTGGAGGGGCGGGCCGGGGCGAGCGCGGCCGCCGCCGCTAAGAGCGCGCTGGCCGCCGCCTGGCCCCTGCTCCTGCCCACGCCGCAGATCCGCGCGCACCACCTCATTGAGCTACTACCGCAAGGTAAGTCCCATTCATCGACAAAGTACTAACTAAGCCACTTAATAGTGAATCCTACCGCAAGGTTAGTGTTTCTTCACCGACAAAGTACTAACTAAGCCACTGAATAGTGAATCCTAAAGCAAGGTAAGTGTTTCGTTCACCGACAAAGTACTAACTAAGCCATCTAACGGTGAGTCGTATTAACATAAATAAAAGCTATAACGGACTAATGCTTATTTTGTTCTACCATAAAAGTTAGTCAATATTGTAGATATTATTAAGATTTAAATATGTTTTAATTCGTATTATGAATGTTAAACATTTTTATTGAAGTGTAATAACCATATAGGATGCCAGCAAACCAGCGTTGGTGCTCGATTTATGACAGAGCTACTTGTTTGGTCCTTGCTCGGGGGAGGAGGGCTGCAGGATGCTATGAAAAATGCACTACAAATACACTCGGCGGACATGTTCAACCATCTGCAGCTAGACGAGTAAGTTCATACATAATTACTATTACAGATTTATTGTTGGTACTCTCCGTTAAAAGATGTTTTTTTTTTATAAAAATTAAGTTGTCGTGACTTATTCTAGACAATCTATGCTTAGTGAGACTCTATAACATGAAACATTTTATAACAAAGTGGTTCCATGAAGCACAATTTAAATAACTAACATTTTACAGCTCCTACGATCAAGTGGACATAGTGACCGGTCAGCGCAGCAACACGACCGATGTGAACTCGGATGAAGCCACCACGTGTCAAGGTTAGTTATTCAATAGGATCAACATTATTTATGTAGTTATATTATTTATAACCTGATATAAATGATTTTTTTAATGGGTTTTTGATTCTTTACAGCTGAATGTGCCGAAGACTATCCAATGACCAGCGCAATTGCATTTGAAACTGCTAATTGTGTCCCACTGATGTCTCTGGTATGTTTCATGCATTATTTTGTATTTTATGAATACTTTGTGATTGGGAATAACAGGTTTTACTTTATTGAAGGTCAAACATTTAATCGAAAACACGAGCTGCCAAACACAGTATCAATTAAACGCCATTATCCACGGGGAGTCCAGCAAAGCTGATATACCTAAGGATACTGTGAGCCCGAGCTGCGAGCTTCTAATACGATTTCAAAGGTATGTCATATATGTAGTCAACGGTTTGGTTTCACACTTATTGCTTGTTTTCTTATTATGTAAGCTATATTTTGTACAACTGTATGATGACCCTTAAAAATAACAACTACCAAATTATCTGTATTATAACATTGAGACAGTATACTGTTGTGGATACATTATCAAATAGAATCTAGTAACATAGGTAGTCTTATCACTTAATTAGCGATCTCTTACATACAACCTATTAAGATAATATAATATATGAATTATATATGTACATATAAAAAAGAGACGGCATCCGGCAAACATCTCAAAATAGTCATAACAACTACTTTTAATAATCAGTTATTGTATATTAATATAGTCAACTTAACATATAATTTGCAGGCTGGTGTTTTGCGAGGGCATGTGGAGGCGGGGCGGGCGGGAGTCGCGCGGCGGCGTGCGCGCCGTGCTCTCGCAGTACGTGGCGCTGGTCGCGCAGCACGTGCGCGCCACGCTCGCCTGCTTCGTCGCCGCCGCGCGGATGGCCGACAACCACCAGCTCGGGCTGCTCTGCGACATTATCAGCGTCGATATTATTGGTAAATTATTGGTATTTAACAAGCATAACGTTTAATTAAGCGCTTTACCATCCAAGACCACATCACCGCTTGCCATCAGGTGGGATTGTAGTCAAGCATTAACTTATAATTTATAAAAAAAAAAACTAAGTGTCAGCTTCTAAGACATTCAGAGTCGAGTCCATTTAGGAAAATGTTATTGATAACAGAGATATTATTATTAATTTGATGCTAAATGTGTTGCATATTTCGAGTTTGAGATTGTGTTCAAACGTAATGCATATGAGACATGTAAAAATAGTATGTTTTGCTTAATATTTCATAAGTATCATTATGCATTATAGATATGGTTTTCGATGAAAAGTTTTTCTAGACATACATAGATATCATCATATCAAGTGTTCGCTACGTAAATTACTTTATGTATAGCATTATAAATTGAGTTTAATTGGCTATCAGGTCGAGTTCTAACCGAGCTAGCGGTGTGGATTTGCTCGTGTTCTTCGCGGACGCCGTATTTGCTCACGGACGTAGAAAGCTCGCTGCTGATAATGGTGCGCAAGTGCGATCAAGCTGCCAGGACCTTACCCAGTGCGGATAAGCTGGAGGCTGATCTGTTAGGCTGGCCCGGGCTCGTCACCCGGAGACAAATCATCAGCGGACGAATTATACGAAAGTAAGTTTATAAACAACGATTGCTACTGAAAATATTTTAAGCTATTTCTTACCCGCCTCTTAACATTTCACGATATTGTATACTGAGTATGATACTTGACCCATAACCGATGAGAATCTTCTTCGTAAGATCATCCTGGTTGAAAAAACAAAATAGAGCGGAAATCATGCTTAACTTTTATTGAATATTTGTACTGAGTTTGGTTCTCTTGTTATGAATTACCTATACGTCCGCATATATCCCACAAGAACCGTATATTTTTCCGGAATCAAAAGTAGCCTATGTACTATATATCTGTCCGTATATAGTTTGGAATGTTCTAAAATTTGTTTCGGTGCCAGATTCCACCAAGATTCAACTACCTTGTCTGGTTTGTTTAAGCAACAAAAATCCATCCAATATATCCCATTTATAAAATTAAGATTAAAATGCTCCATTTAAAATATAACCTCTAATCTATTAATTTCAACGTATATCATTCGTTCGATAGATGTGATCTGGAAAATCATACCAAAGAAGGTGGACACTGGATAGTGATATCGGGCGTGGTGTACGACGTGGAGAAGTTCGAGTGCGAGGACGCGAGCACGACCGAGTACGTGCGCGGTCTGCGCGGGACGGACGCGACGGAGGCGCTCGGGGAGCCGCCGCACGCCGCTTACATGTGGCAGATCACGGCGAAGGTCGTCGGACTGTACGACACTCAGATAAAGGCGCACAGGTGCAAGGTGCGATTGCATTCATAGACAATTCATAGACAATTAGTTATTAAACGAGGCTACACTTTAGCTGTTAATTTTTTTTTTTTTTGTCTTGTTAATTTCGCTACATCGTAATAAAGCCTACTTAAGCGCTAACGAGTTAATTAATGTTCATAAAAAATCGGCTCGGTTGCTGTATCATTTTGTTAGCAGTTTCATCCCCATATGGAAGTAACTAGCTGTAATGTCCATCTGGTGATACTTGACCATCATGTTTATTCATTACCTAAGTTTTATTAAAAGTTTTATTCAAGGTCGTTTGCAGATATTTGAATGATTCTGAAGATTAACACGAATGCATAATCTAAGTATTATCGTCTTAACCGTTAAGGAGAGTTTATAAGGAATCAGGGTTGCGGGAAACATCCATATTTTTGCCTTCTCCTAAACTATTATTTTTGGTTTTGAAAGGTTCCATTTAGTGTACATATGTTATGGCGTTAAGATAATATGGTTATGGAACGATAATAAACGTGTGCTTTCGTTGATGATTTATTTGCCACTGTCGTAACCATTTAGATTTGCTGCACTGCAAATAATTATATTTGCTTTATATAGGAGAACGCGTCGACGGTGCGCGCGCACCACGTGCTGACGTCGTGCGCGCTACACCTGGCGCTGGGGCTGGCGCAGTGCGGGCTGCGGTTCGCGCGCTCGCTGCCCGTGCAGCCGGTGGAGCGCCACGCCGCCTCGTGCGCCGCCGCCGTCTTCCTCAGGGGAGGACTGCAGGTAACAACACGCTTCAGACGTTCCCTTTAATTTTTTTTTGTGTAAATGCAGGGCTTTTGTGAGGGGGCACTGCGTATCTGCAGAGAAAATAATTGCAAAGATTAAGAAATTCTAAAAAAAATAATTTGGTAACCTTAACCAATTGTTTTAATCTTCCTTTCCTGAACAGTTCCTACGTTGCCTCATACGAGATTCTCTGTCACCGACATCACCGTGCAAATGTGTTTGCATATGATGCGGTATAAAATATTATGTATTTACATATGTCTAGAATTAGCGTGGCTCCCAAATAGAAAGGAAAAAAGACGAAATGAAAAGTCTTATATTTTCAAATGAATTAAATACGTCCCTCTTACATTATTGTATAAGTTGAATTTGCTATCTCACCAACGTCGGTGCTAGATGACGCTCGGTTTCAGTAAAGTTAAAAAGAAATAACTATTTGTCATACAAGTATGTTAAATTTTTTTGATATTTCTATCGGTGCGATCGATTCAAAATGTATTATTCTGTGAATTCAACAATATAATATTAAAGTGATAAGAATGCAACATCACTTAGAAATACCATCCTAAAACAGAGCGTGTCTGTTCTCGTTGGACAGCTAATCGTTTTAGAGGGTTTTTAGATTTTTTTAATTATATTATCTTGAATATAATCTTGTGTCGCAGACGAATCAACTAGCGAATCCGTTCGACGAGGAGAAGTCGGAGGCTCGCAGCGGCTCGTCGACGGGCGGCAACAGTCCGGCGAGCGAGGCGCCGCTGTGTGCGGGCGCGGGGGGCGCGGGGGGAGAGCCGCCCGCCGCGCCGCGCCCGCCCTCGCTGCGGGTCAATGTCACCGTGACGGCCGCGAGGGCCGACGCTCTACTGTTTGCCCTCGCCGAGCCCAAGTTACACGTAAGTTTGTTATTTGCAATTTAATGTGTTTAATTTTGGTCACACGCTCAGATATCATGCCTCAGTTTTACATTTTTTTTCTCTCTGTTATAATGATGACCTCCCGTGTGGCGTAATGGCCGCCATGCTGGAACCCAGTTTGAAGGGTTCTGGGTGTGTATGTGCTCGTTTTTGTGTGTTGTTCATGGAATCTACGATACACATAATCCTAGTGTAGAGTTATGTGTGTAGCGTTATACATTTAATTGTCATTTGACAAAAATATCTTTAGGAAAATTGCATATCTTTCGAAAGTTATATGAAGTTTATTTCCGTACTCGACTATCCGACTCGGTTAATTTTGTGTATCAATTTATTGTTACTAAGGATCCTCTGGCACTGCATTTGTGGTGGGCGTGCGAGCGGCGCGAAGGTTGCGCGCCTCACTTCCCACCAGAACATCCTCTAGAAGAACTGAGGCGGGCGTTGCTAGCTGTTCTTTTGTATCACGCTGGGTTGAAAGAACATGCTCTAGTTATTGCCACCACTGGTATGTACATGTCAAAGCGTTTATATCGTGCACAAGAAAAAACAAATATATTCATATCAATGTCTCTCTCTTTTGTGTAGAAATGGAAAAGGGCGAAGTGAAACTTTCTCCTGCTATGTCGGAAGTAGTGAAATGTGTGCAGCAAAGCAAGTGGACGTTGATAAGAACTCGACAACAGCAGTCTCGTGGATACAAAGAGGTACTCTTATCTTACTATTTTATTTACTTATATTTTTATAAAAGGTCAACGTAAATTTTATATTCTTTTAAATCTTGTTATTTGCAGCTGCCCTTAAGAGAAAATTTACAATTCGCTTAGTCGAGTCGATTAGTCGATTAGCGCTATTGATACATATACATACATCTTAGATGTTCCATACCAATAGAAGTTATATTATTATGTATGTCCTCTCCTAATGAATACAGTTTTAGTTACTTTTAAAGTCGGAAAATTCTTGTAGAAGGAATGTTGCAGGTGTTTTGTTTCTTAATAATAATAACAAAATGACCGGTGTAGGTATGTGCGGCGCCACTGGAGCGGACACGTTTCCTGCTGCACGAGGTGCGCGCGGCCATGTCGCCCGCCGTGTCCGCGTTGCGCGCGCGCCCGCCGTACCGCGGCCCGAGTAACACACAGAAAATGTTTAGAAAGGTCATGCAGATGGCTAAATCGCCGTCTTTTAAAAAATGGTAAGTGTCAAACTTCTGATACCTATGTTGACGAATAAATGTATACTCCACTATTATTACTGATAAGCATGGTGAATAATTTTTAAAAATACTCCACATGTTTACACACATGAACTTTGAACGCAGTACGCAGTTCAGAAAATTAGGTGTTGAAAAAAAAACTTTTTTTGTTTTAAGCTTATTACTTTTGTAGTTGTTACAACTCATTCGTTTCTATATAAAAATATAATTAGTTGAAATAAAAGTTCTTTGTTGCATATTTATTTTTAGTTTTGAAACTACTAAAGAGCTGCGAAATAGGCAAAATAGCCTCAGCAAAAGCATGCTCAAAGCTACTGGGAGTCTACTGCAAGGCGATGCGCTCCTAATTAAGTCAGTAATCGGTCATTCGTCTACTATCTCGGCAAAATTGAATGACGAAACACCGACTAATCCAATTGAAATTCAACAAGTTCTCGAAAGATCTGTTCCATATTCAAAGGACGTGGTCAATCAACAAACAAAAATCAAACTCTTGACGAGAGAAAAACCTTTAGAGAAGGATATCAAAAACGCTTCCAATTTGGACGACATGCGAAATGATAAGCTATCAGAGAAAGATGAATTCATGGACAGGGACTACGACGATAAAACACCGACTAATGAGATTTCTATAAGCTCCATGAACGATATCACAGATAATTCTATTTTGAAAGAGTCTATAGAAAGTGAGAAACAAGTGTTATTAATGGCAGAAGATTTAAAGAATGAACTGATTATGGCTGACGAGGAGAAAGATGATGATAATTCGGAGAGAAATAAATTCGTCAATGCATGGGTAGCGAAACTTGCCTGCGAAGAGAAAGGTAAGAGATATTCCTACAGTTTTAACAAATCATGAATAAAAAATCTATTAAAAGGTACTAAGAAATTTTAATAAACGAAAGTAAATTTTAACATTTGTGATTTTTTTCCTTTAGATCTGTATTGGATGCTAGAGGAGGTGACGCCAGAACAGCAAAGTTTGACAACAGGAATCATTGATTTTGTTATGTCAGATGAATCTTGTGATATTGATACACTGAGAAGAGCTTTGTATTGTCAGGTAAAAATACATTTAAGAGGAGTTTATTTTACCACTTTTTCTCATTATTAAGAACTTTTCCGACTTTTATTTGTTTTTAAATTAACTCTATTTTAACCTTGGAAACAAACAATTTTGTAGAAGACTTCATAACTCAGTTGGTAATTAATAAATTCTTTTGCAGATGCAACGAGCTGAAATAAGGAAAAAAGGGTATTCTATTATAAACAACCTTCTTTACGCGTCACAGACCATGTCTGAGAGTATCAAATATGCCGCTCTAACCGGCATTCTGGGCGCTTCACTGGCTGATTCAGTACCCCAGGTCCCTCTCAAGCCAAACATACCCTTAATAAAACCGTTGGAAGGGATCGAATCTGTAATACCATACACAAAGTATATGGTGTTGTTAGAAAGGTCGAAGTTGTTCAACTATGTTCTTTTGGAGTTAAAGGTGAAGGTGTTGGAAGGTGAACATATGTATCCGTTGCCGTTAAAGATGAGCGCAAATTACGGCGCACACGCATTATTGAACAAACCGTCAAGAGCGAGGTGTGTTGATTTTTTGTTTCAATTTCAATATTATTTTGTATTAGTTTTATGACTATGTTAATTAATTATTACCTATATCAATATGGGATTGATTATTATTGGATCAAATATATATGACTTACTTTGTAGCACGAATATCTCCCAAAATATATACGGCTGTAACGGTTTTTATTTTTCATATTATCTTATGATTTGTTATATAAAATTCTAGATTCATAATAGCACTCCTATCTTTACTGGTGGAAGGGTGCGGAGGGCCTGAAATAGATCAACTTATCAACGGCGGAGCGCTTAGTACTTGCTTGACTTTACTGAAGCAAATAGGGGGTGACGCGTCGCAGCATTCATCAGTTATATGCACTGGAGCTAGACCCAAACGTTAGTATAATTACAACTTATAAAATAGGACAGAATTGAGTATTTGACAGTATTAAAAGTAAAATGTTTGTTATAGACATCTCTACACATTACGAATTATAAAAACGTTCTGCAGTTAAATCACTTAAAAATTAGTATTAGTTTATCCAAAAATCCATCATTAAAAATACTTTCTTACACGTTCGTCACGTGACACAAAACGGTCCGGATTGCGTCGGGTCTACAGTGACGTCATGTAGCCGTAAACGTCAGTTCGCCGACGCTTCTTTTCTATTTCACAATTAAATTACGTCACCGAAGGCAGCAAGACGCCATATTGCTCATAGTAACGTTTTGACGGGTTTTTGAAATAATAAATTTGTAATTTGAATTGTTATGGTAAATACATACTAGAACTCAAAATTATAACTTCTATTACGTTCTTCGGCTTCTGCTAAATAATGTTACATAGGTTTTAAAACTTGTCAAATAGCCTATTGTATGGTGAATTTAAAATAACCTATCAATTTGTTACACAGCGGAATGTCTAATTATCTACGAAGATGAACGAATCGGTGCTCGTGCCAGAGGAGCTTCGCTCTCTGGCCCGGAATTGGCTGCTATGATGAAAATAGGCACCCGGGTTGTCAGAGGCAAGGACTGGAAGTGGGGTGATCAGGTGAATAAAAGAGCTGTATTGAGCACAATATCTTTTTATTTTCCATTAAAATGATCACATAAATCAGCTTCATTGAAGTGTTATCATTTATTTTGCCTTGTACTAGCCATATTGTATATGCAATGAAGCGTTCTAAAGGTAGCCCACTGCTGGACATAGGCATTGTAAAGCTTGTTATTATGTAATTAAATATAGTTTAAGTTTGTACGATAGTTAGTAAATCGATATGTAGTTCATGGTCATGGAAATAATCTTCAACTAAATAATTAGGACTTGGTACAGCTAGAATTTATAGCGGGAATTGCTAAGGTAAAGTGAACTATTCGTTGCGTAGGATGGGGGGCCCGGAGCAGAAGGCCGTGTGATCGGAGACCTCGGGGATGATGGATGGGTGCGCGTGTGTTGGGATTCTGGGGGGACCAACTCGTACAGGATGGGCAAGGAGGGCAAGTACGACCTCAAACTAGCCCGTTCGCCCTCACCACCGCCTTCCGTCGACGAAACTCTCAACGGTGCACGTAAGCGTAAATTTTAAAAATAATTTTTACTATTATTTTTTTTATTTGAGCTACTTCTCATTAATAATGTTAGTTGTATTATATTCTCAAAGATAAGTTATTCTAAAATAACTAGCTTATTGGACTCTTCGTTAAGTGATAACTCGAAGTTCGTTTTCAAGCCCGCCTCGATGGCTCTTTCCACATAGTTATCGGCGGTAGTAACAGATAGTGGCATAAAGACAGCCAACTCAAAACTAATTTAATTAGCATTTAAGTCAAACCTAAACATTTATAGATTTCGTTGTATTAACATTATAAGTTAAATAAAATAAATATTTAGAAATTTGAATTCATGTAGCTACAGACGTGAGCGTAGAGTGGTGGCCGGTGAACGAGGTGCGCGCGGCATGCACGACCGCGGTGCGTGCGCTGTGTGCGAGCGCGGCGTGCGCGGGCCCGCTCGCGCGCCGCAACGTGTGCGCGCTGCAACGGCGGCTGCTAACACTTGCGCACACAACCAACTCCGTGCCGCCCATCGCGTACAGCGCTTCGATACACACCGCCCTCGTTGTCATCAGGGGTAATTGATTAATTGATTTGTTATTTTTAAAGATCTTATATAGCCTCGAAGAAGCCGGTGGAATTTGTTCTCCAAAATATTTTTATTTTATATGTAGACACGAAAACGATGCATGACATTGTGGTACATACAATTATTTTGGAGCAGCATAATGTGAAAAAAATATTGTTTTTTTTCCCATATACACACATATATTAATATTACTTTTGTATAATGCATGTACTTACTACATGCTAAATTACGTAAAAGGAACATATTAGACGAATGGTTGACGTTACTAAAGTTGTCAATAATCTTGTTATTGGACAAATGACAAGTAATTTTTTAGTATTATTATCTCACTACTTACATTTGTTCTAGCCAGCGCACATACTCCTGAAATGCGATTATCTCTGTGCAACGATGCATGGTTCGAGTTGTGCTACAGTATTATATCAAATACGGATAAACCGGTTACACAAGACCTCATTCATCAACAGGTGAGTGAGCATTATTTATCAATGTAAATGTTGATTCTCTGTTGAAGAAGAGTTGACGTGTAATGGATTAAAATAAAAAAATAATGTAGTTAATTTAATCGATTGTATTTTATTAATTTAGTAAGCAAAATAAAAATATGACGCTATATGCGTCTAGAACTTATAATAATCGCGTTTTATTTAATTTGGAAAAAATGTACATTTTGAAATTAATTTCTACTACATGAGGTAACTACGTGTAAGGAATTTTACATTGATACTTTATTACGCTTAAATTGAATCGTCGAAAAAAAAAATATTTTTTTAACTTTGCATAATTACTAGTGAATTCGGCAAATAGTACCCTCTAACACAAAAAATATCTGTTGCCAATCTTAACCACAACACAAAAAAAATCATCAAAATCGATCCAATCGTAGACACAGAAAATATATTTAAAGATAAATTTGTAATAACAGATTCAAGCACTGTGGCTCCTA